>JADLZN010006563.1:0-18439 GCA_018155175.1 Sinocyclocheilus anophthalmus | reverse complement strand
ACACCACCCACACACCACACACACACACACACACACACACAAATTATGAACAGTTTTGAAATGTCAGCTTATTCTACCAAAGGCCCCACCTGTTATGGTTATGATCAGTGTTGGGGAAAATTACTTTTAAAAATAATGCATTACAACATTGCATTACTCCATTAAAAAAAGTAACTAATTACGTTACTTAGTTACTTTTTATGGAAAGTAATGTGTTAACGTTACTTTTGCGTTACTTTTAAAAAATCTGGACAGGGCTTGCTTGTTTGTTTTTAAAATTTGCCAAATATAAAAGCCTTTTCACACAAAAGTGAAATGAATAAGCCTCAGGCGTAAATTAACTTTACATCCAAAATCAACACACGTCAGCAATAAAAAAAGACACACAAATGTTTGTCTAGAGTACTTTTTGCTTATTAGTACGGTTGAACTAGATCATCAAAAGTCAGAAGCAAAGACATTGGTTAACAGAATGGGATAAAATACATAAAGGGTATTTGTGTTGTTTAACATTTAATTAATCAAGGTTTGCGTCATATTCTGAGTTGCAATATTTTTATTCATTTTGAGGAATACTAAAATCTGTGTTTTTTTTGTGTGAGGGAGATGAATTAATGCATATTAATATTTATTTAGAACTACAGTAACATCTTCTGACTTCTCTCAGCATGGGGACAGGAAAGCTGTCAATCAATAAATTGGAAAAAAAAAAAGTAACTTGCGTTACTTGTTTGAAAAAGTAACTCAGATATTATCTTGTAAATTAAAAAGTAATACGTTACTTTACTAGTTACTTGAAACAAGTAATCTAATTATGTAACTCGCATTACTTGTAATAAGTTACCCCCAACACAATGGGGAGGATCTGTGTGGTTTGGTTTTCTGTGTTCCTTTCATCCTGCTTGTTTGTTTCCATGGTTTTTATGATATTAGCTTCCACACTGTTTCGGTTTCATGATTATGTTCCCAGTATTTAAAACCTGTGTTCTCCATTATTCCTTTGTCTGCTATTGAGTTGATTCCCCAATGTGCTACTTGAGTGTCTGTCTGCCCTGTATTTCCCCGAAGTGAAGATTAAAAGATGTATTTTGAGTTTACGCCTGTGTCTCCTTGTCTCCTCGTTCCACCTCCGTAGCCATTACGTAACACCACCATGGTGTTTTCTAGCAAGCCATTCATACCACTCAATTACAGTGAGGTGATCAGATAGCAAGCTTTCAGTCCGGTTCCTCCTAAGCCTGCAGATCTGCTCCTTGTATGTTCTCCAGGCTCTTTCAATATGCTGGGTGTGTGCACCTGAATGTGGAGCTGCTGTACATACCACTTGCTGTGGTTAACAGCATGATGATCAGACCCTAGATGCGACAGTATGCATTGGGCACGCCACTCGTCACTGATGACAGAGGACCCAGATCTTACATGATGGGCGATCAAGGGGACCAAGATGTCTTTGAGACCTTTTTTCCACAAGCTCTAGATTAGGCTTCTCACTTCCATTTTCTTCATTCCTGACACTCAACATCCTAAATACCCACTTCTTTCTCTTGCATCCTCCAGTCATTCTTCATTCACTTATTACACAACATTTCAACACATAAATAATTAACGCGATAAAAGATATTGATTTAAGATGAAAATGTTATAAAATCTTACCAGTTTGTTAGTTACATCTTATAATCCATTACAGTGTACAAAACAATCATCACAAAATGGCAGCAGCTGTGTTTGTATGAAACGAGAGCAAGTCCGTGATACCAGGATGTCATAATTAAATAATTGTACATATAATATTGAATTAAGTTTTAATATTGTATTAGCTAAGCAAACGCAAAGCTCCCACGAAGAGAAAGACAAACTGTCCATTGGGGCAAGATGTAGGGATGTAACGATTACCGGTTTGACGATAAATCATGATAAAATTACCCACGGTTAGTATTACCGTTTCATCTTTTAATTATCATTAAAACCGTATTAGATTACCACAATTTGAACAACTCGCGATAAATAAATACTGTCCAGCATAAAGCACAGTTTTAAGTAACAGTCTCAGATGCGCACAGCACTGAAACAGAGTAGTTTCGTTTGAGTGAAAACAGGGCATAAAAGCTGGGAGGTTTTAAAAGAGTGATAAGGGAATTATACAAATGAATATATGAATGAATTAATTATATGAATGTACCTCTGAAGGTTCTGACTGTCTTCAGAAACGATTCAATGGCATTTTGTTTTCATCTTCACTCCATGTAATACCTAAAGGAAGTGTTCTTAATCGCAATACTGCTTTGTCCACGGAGGTTACGGGAAACAGCTCTAATTCAGCGTTTCCGTAAGTGCCACCTAGTGTCAGAGAGTGGATTTAAAGAGACTTATATTTACATTTAGTCTGTCTGGCCAAAAACGGACTGAATTTGCATGCCCTGCTGTCAATTTTGATGAAAAACAAGCTTATGTGGATTCTACACATTTTAACAATTCAGATAAGTTATCTAGAATAAGTTAAGAAGCAGATAAAATACATATAATCAATTATTAATCACTTATCATTTGACATATCTTTCTTTATTAAAGGCCCTCTGAAATGTGAGGTTACCTTTTATTAAAACCTTTTTCAAAGCTTTATAGGAACATTTACATTAGATATTTGAACATGCTATATATTAAAAATGGTGTCAGTCAAGTTGTCATTTAAAATTCGAACAATACCATGATAATACTGATAACCGTGATAAATTTTCATACCGTTACATCCCTAGGCAAGAGTATAGCGCTGACTCAGTAACCCGGATGAGCCTGTGTTATCAGCTTTAAAGGTGTTAAGAGAATACATACCTCGGATGTCGCGAACTGGACCAATCCGAATCAAGTATTCACAGAGCACAGTGATATAATCAACGTAACATCTGACATTCAAAAGTCAAACACTAAATTAACTATCAGGCAGTGGTCATAAGAAAAGAAAAGTTTAGTACTAGTGTACATGCAACAGTGTGTCGCCCTACTATTTTTAACAGTGGTGCTGTTGTGTGCACATCCACTAGCCTGTGTTTCTCTTCCCTGTCTTCTCTCTTTAACTCTTTATTTCTTTTTACATGATAATGCATAACTCAATTTATACACTTACTGGATTCAGACATTCATTTTCATAATTTTGATTTGATCATTTTGATGTCCCTCATGTTCTTTACACAACAATATTATGTACAATATTCTGAACCTGATGTAGCCTTCTCATTGTCTTGTTTAACAGCTATCAAAATGAAAGATGACTCTAGTCATTCACAATCCTCTGATGATAGCTGTACAGACTCTTCATCTGAAACTTCTAGATCTGATTCTACCTCAGACACAGATACAGAAAACAAAAGGAAGAAGAAAAGGTGAATGTCGGGCAAAAAAAATCTAAATGTCTAGCAAAAAAGACAGGAAGTCAAAGAATGCTCCATGGCAAAGAGGTACAATCACAATTTAGTTTCAAAAACACTATGTATGAGTTGTATTCACTTTTTGTTGTTGTGTTCCTGAAGTAAATTTTAACCTATTTTTGACCTGTATGGCACAAACCGAACTCTGCAGAAAAATGCACTGTAAGGTTATGTGAAATATAGGTTTTGTTAATGAGGAACACATTCTTGAGAACAAATCTTTTAAGAAATGCATTAAAATAAATTTTTTTTTTTCTTGTTGTTTGTAGACACAGACTTCTTGTAGTAGTGAATACAGATTATAGACTTTTCAAAACTTTGGGGTCAGTACATGCAGAATTCATCACAATTCATGACAATTTGATCCTCCTTCTCCCATAAGTGAAAATCTCTAGTGGGTTAACTAAAAAATTGATCAGTGGGCCCATTATAAAAACTTTACATAAATGTACAGCCATATTAAATAAATACTAAATAGATCACCCAATAGTGTATTGCTTTTGTACTGAATTCTGTTGGAACATACATAATACTCAATTCATTCTATTTATAAAACTCTTTCTTCACCACAAGTGAACTAATAATGTGTATGTCCCCTGCAAAAATCAGGATCTATGTTAATGGCAGTCGATTTCATGCTTTATCAGGGAAGAAATAATAGCTTTGATTTTATCAATGTGTGTGTGCTGTGTTGTCCAGCATTCTCATTGGGTACCAATACTTGTTTTTCTTATTTTCAGCTCATACACCAAACAAGTGCTGGCCTAGTAAAACAGGTTCTTAAGCCAGTTCAAAAAAAGGATGGCCCTTGTCGCTGCTTTTAATAGGGTGTGGATCGCAAACTGTGGTGCACAATGGTTGCAACTTTGCGTCTCGTACTGTATCGCGTCCAGTGTCAGTGTCGTGCGCTTCTTGGCCATTTTTGGATAAACAGGAAAAGTGTGTCCAGCTGAGTTTCAATTTGAGTTTTGGTAGACGAATATAAAAGCTTAGATAATGTTGGCAGCCCTGGTGGGAAGACGAATGGAGTGTAAAGACCATCGACTCTACCATTTGACTCCACTGAGCAGGGACACCGGCAAGGCACATAAATATCGCTTCTGAATCATTCTCTTTCCATCTACTTGTTCTCCTTCTGTTTTTATAACCAATTCTTATAAAGTTTCCAGATCCCTACTATTACTACCACTCGCAAACCATGCATCACACACTGTAGGCAGCGCAATCCTAACAACCTGCGCACTTTGTCTATGTCTACTAATACACTACTTTCTTTTTTGGAATTGCCAGTCTGCTGTAAACAAAACAGGTTTTATTACTTCTATTACAAGTCATTCGAGACTAAACCTCGTGGCCCTGACAGAGACGTGGATCAAATCAGAGGACAATGCTTCACCTGCAGCACTCTCCAATCATTTCTCATTTTCCCACACTCCCCACATCTGACTGGAAGAGGTGGAGGTACTAGTCTGCTTATATCTAATGATTGGAAATTTAATCCTTTACCATCTCTGAGTATCAACAGCTCCTTTAAATCACATTCAGCCACTATTACCCACCCTCTTAAAATCCATTTATAGTTGTTTATCGACCCCCAGGAACACAAGGTAACTTCTTGGATGAATTATATGTGCTACTCTCAACTTTTCCTGAGGATGGTACTCACCTAGTTATGCTTGGAGACTTCAACAACCACCTATATAAACCTCAGGCTGCAGACTTCCACAATCAGCTTGCTTCTTTTGATCTCAAGCAAGTATTAACTACTGCTATTCACAAATCAGGCAACCAACTGGACCATATTTACACACGACACTGCTCCACAGATCATGTGCTCGTTACTCCACTGCACACCTCAGATCACTTCCTCCTCACTCTTAACCTCAACATGGTTCCTGACACAACACATACCCCTACACATGTCACTTTTCAATGAGCCTACGCTCTCTCTCTCACCCTCCCGCCTATCTGCTGTGGTTTCATCTTTGCTTCCTTCCCCTAAACAGTTATAATCTCTTGATGTTAACAGTGCTACTGAAACGTTCTGCTCCACTCTTACGTCTTGTTTAGACACTGTCTGCCCCTTGTCTTCCAGGCCAGCTCATGAGTCAAGTCACAATTGATCTTCAGGAGTCAAGTCAAGTCAAGTCACAGCTGATCCTCATGAGTCAAGTCAAGTCACAGTTGATCGTCATGAGTCAAGTCTAGTCACAGGTGATCTCCCTGACTTGACTGCCTCATGACGATCAGCTGTGACGAGACTTGACTCAGGAAGATCAATTGTGACTAGACTTGACTCATGACGATCAACTGTGACTGGACACATGACGATCATGAATTGACTCAGGAAGATCAGCTGTGACTAGACTGGACTCAGGAAGAACAACTGTGACCTGACTTGCCTCATGAAGATCAACTGTGACTTGACTCATGACGATCAACTGTGACTTGACTTGACTTATGAAGATCAGCTGTGACTTGACTTGTCTCATGAAGATCAGTTGTGACTAGATTTGACTCATGACAATCAGTTGTGACTCGATTTGACTCATGACGATCAATTGTGACTTGACTTATGACGAACAACTGTGACTTGAATTGCCTCATGAAGAACAGCTGTGACTAGACTTGACCCATGAAGATCAATGGGAACTTGATTGACTCATGACGATCAATTATGCTTGTTCAGAGATCAACTGGGACTTAGGCTTGACTCATTGAACGATCAATTGGGACTGGCCTTGAATAATGATGATCAAACTATGATGGGAACGGACTTATGGCCAATAAACTGTGACTTGACTTGACTCATGAAGATCAGCTGTGGCTTGATTTGACTCGTGATGATCAACTGTGATTTGACTTGATTCATGATGATCAGCTGTGATTTGACTTGACTCACGAAGATCAACCGTGACTTTATTTGACTCATGAAGATCAGCTGTGACTGGACTTGACTCATGATGATCAACTGTGACTAGGCTTGACTCATGAAGAACAGCTGTGACTTGACTCATGAAGAACAACTGTAACTTGACTTGGTTCATGAAGATAAGCTGTGACTTGACTTGACTCATGACGATCAACTGTAACTTGACTTGCCTCATGACGATCAACTGTGACTTTACTTGACTCAGGAAGATCAGCTGTGAGTTGATTTGACTCAGGAAGATCAATTGTGACTAGGCTTGACTTATGACGATCAATTGTGACTAGGCTTGACTCATGACGATCAACTGTGACATGACTCATGAAGATCAACTGTGACTTGACTTGACTTATGACGATCAACTGGGACTTGACTTGCCTACTGAAAATCAGACTTTGACTAGGACTTGACTCACGAAATCAATTGTGACTTGACTTGATTCATGAAGATCAGTTGTGACTTGACTTTACTCATGAAGATCAACTGTGACTTGAATTGCCTCATGAAGATCAGCTGTGACTTGACCTGACTCGTGAAGATCAGCGTTTACTTGACTTGACTCGTGACGATCAATTGTGACTTGACTTGACTCTTGGCGATCAACTATGACTTGACATGACTTATGACAATCAACTGTGACTTGACTAGAATCATAACCATCAACTGTGACTTGACTAGACTCATGAAGATCAGCTGTGACTTGACTTGACTCAGGAAGATCAATTGTGACCTGACTTGCCTCATGAAGATCAACTGTGACCTGACTTGACTCATGAAGATCAGCTATGACTTGACTTGACTCATGAAGATCGGCGGTGAGTTGGACTTGACTCAGGAGATCAATTGGGACTTGACTGACTCATTGACGATCACTATGTTTGACTTGACTTATCGATTCAACTGGTGACTGAACTTACATAATGAGATCAGCTGTGACTTGACTTGACTCATGACTATCAGCTGTGACTTGATTTGACTCGTGAAGATCAACTGTGACTTGACTTGATTTATGACGATCAACTATGACTTGACTTGACTTATGACGATCAACCGTGACTTGGCTCACGAAGATCAGCTGTGACTTGACCTGACTCGTGAAGATCAATTGTGACTTGATTTGATTCATGACGATCAACTGTGACTTGATTTGATTCATGACGATCAACTGTGACTAGGCTCGACTCATGACGATCAATTGTGACTCTTGACTTGACTCATGATGATCAACTATGACTTGACATGACTTATGACAATCAACTGTGACTTGACTTGGCTCATGAAGAACAACTGTGACTTGACTCGACTCAGGAAGATCAGCCGTGATGACATGACTCAGGATGATCAGCTGTGATGTGACGTGACTCTGGATGAACAGCTGTGACTTGACTTGACTCATGAAGATCAACTGTGACTAGACTTGACCCATGACGATCAGCTGTGACTAGACTTGACCCAAGACGATCAACTGTGACTTGACTTAACTCATGAAGATCAGCTGTGACTTGACTTGACTCAGGAAGATCAAATGTGACTAGTTACGGCCCATAACCATTTTAAGGCTCGTTAATTCAAACCATCCAATAAAAGGACACAGGCCGAACATATTAAAAAGAATCACGACACCTGATGTGAATTTCAAGACGCCTCCATTTAATTAACTCGCAGAGTTCAACTCACATCTCCAGCAAATAATGTGCAACAACTTACAAAGAATATTTCATAAACAATCTAATAAATAACAAAGAAAGAATAATCAGATCACGGGTAGGAAAACTAGGGAAACAGACTCCTGACTACCCCTGTTCTCAGAGTAGAGTTCTTACCTGACTCCCGAGATAAAAATAAGAACTGGTGAGTCTTCCGGACCCCTGCTTCCCTCGCTCTGTTCTTACTAAATAAAAACGTGAACTAATAAATAAATACACTACCCGCTACTGGTAAGTAAGAAAATAGATCACATATCAGAACCCAAATTTACAAGTTAAACCTAAACTTAAAGAAAAACAAAAATATAGCCTCAAAGAGCCGATGAGAGAGATGCTTGCGAGAACAATGGGAAGCGGAGCAACAGAGAGAGAAACCGCCATTGTCGCCTCGCAGCCTATTTATCCGGAATCCTGGATGACGTCACGCGACTCACGGAATGGGAAACCCCCACAACCCCACCTATGGGCTTAGAAGACAAGTGTCACACAGATACCCGTAACACCCTCACCCTTAAGTGAATAAATTGTAGAAATGCAAATGATCTTACCTTTTTCTCCATCCTTCTCTATATATTTATTTATTTATTTTTTTAAAAGAGGGAAAATACAATTTATTCCCATTAGACACGAGATAAAGCGTCAGCAACGACATTATCTTTACCACGAATATGCCGGATATCCAATTCAAACGGTTGCAAAAACAAACTCCAACGCATCAAACGTTGGTTATTGTTTTTCATTCGATTCAGAAAGACTAGAGGGTTATGATCTGTATAAACAATCAATGGATACGAAACGGAACCCACGTAAACGTCGAAATGTTGGAGAGCAAGGACAAGAGCGAGCGCCTCCTTCTCAATGGTGGAGTAACGTCGCTGATGTTTATTAAACTTTCGTGAAAAATAGCAAACGGGATGCTCAACACCAGTTTGATCTCGTTGGAGAAGTACAGCTCCCGCACCTGTGTCACTTGCATCAACAGCAAGCAAAAACGGAGATGAAAAATCAGGAGCAAAGAGGATAGGAGAATTGATCAGAAGCGCTTTGATCTTTTCGAAACTACTTTGACACGCTTCCGTCCATTTAAATGGTACTTTTGGACTGAGAAGGTCAGTTAAGGGTGAAGCAACAACAGAAACATTTCTGCAGAAATTTCGATAATATCCCACCATACCCAAAAATCGGGGAAGTTCCTAACACGTAGTGGGCACGGGGAAACGAGTGATTGCCTCCACCTTGGACTCAACAGGACGAACTTGTCCATCACCAACAACTTTCCAAATATGTCACGTTTAGCTCGTCCAAACTCGCCATTTTGTGCGCTAGTAGATTGACCGTAAGATTAGCACGAGCCAGACGATTGAACAGTATGTCAAGCTGTTTGATGTGTTCTGACCAGGACGCGCTATAAATAACCAAGTCATCCAAATACGCCTCAACATTATGCATGCCCTCGATAACACGATTTACCAACCTCTGAAAGGTTGCCGGTGCATTGCGTAAACCGAAAGCCATCACCGTATAACTAAGGAAATGGTCAGGTGTAACGAACGCGGAGATCTCCTTTGCGCGCTCCGTCAAAGGCACCTGCCAATAACCTTTAAGCAGGTCGATCTTAGTCACGAAAACCGCGTTTCCGACACGATCGACGCAGTCTTCCATGCGAGGCAAAGGATAACTGTCTGGTCTTGTGATCGCATTAACGCGTCTAAAATCAGTACAAAAACGGAACGTGCCATCAGATTTTTTTACAAGCAAACAGGGCGAGCTCCAAGGGCTATAACTTGGCTCAGCGATGTTATTTTCAAGCATAAAGGTTATCTCTTTTTGCAACTGAGCTCGCTTCTCAGGACTGACCCTATACGCATGCTGTTTTATGGGCAATGAATCACCAACATCGATGTCATGTTCTACCAGCAAAGTACGAGAAGGAACATCAGAAAACAAGCTTCCATAAGTCCGAATTACATTAGTCACGTCAACGCATTCGGTAACAGTCAAATGAGAAAGAACCAAGTCAAGTTTTTGAATCATCTCAGAATTTTTCAACCTTCCCGCCACCAATTCTGTAGAGGGAAAATCAACATCATCCTCCTCAAGTGTAGTCAAGACAGCAACACTATCAGAAACAACAGAGGACAATGGACAGGTCAAAGGTTCAGCACTGGACAGCGCCTGCTCTTTAATCACCGGAACATCTGTAGGCGAGACAGTTAACACAGCCGACTTCTGCCCAGACAGATCTGGCTGTCTCTCAAAGTACGGCTTAAGCATGTTAATATGACAGAGACGAGTTTTTTTCTTTCTATCTGATGTCATTATCACATAGTCAAGCTCACTCACCTTCTCTTTCACCTGGTAAGGACCGTAGTAACGAGCCTGTAGTGCAGACCCAGATACTGGCAACAGCACTAACACTTTATCACCAGGAGAGAAACTACGAAGTTTAGCACCATGATCAAAACATTTTTTCATTCGTTGTTGTGACATCTCCAAATTATTTTTGGCCAATTCACATGCACGGTGCAGTTTTAAACGAATCTGTGAAACATAATCAAGGACGTTGTTTGAAATCTGATCATTAGACCAATGATCCTTGATCAGCTTCAGGGGGCCACGAACGGTGTGTCCAAACACCAGCTCGGCCGGACTGAAGCCCAAAGATTCCTGCACTACCTCCCTCACTGCAAACATAACCATAGACACTCCCTCATCCCAGTCTTTCTGGAAATCTAGACAAAACGCACGAAGCATTGATTTTAAAGTCTGGTGGAACCGTTCGAGTGCTCCTTGGCTTTCTGGATGGTAGCAACTAGAAGTGCAGTGTTGAATATGCAACTGATCCAGAACCTGTTTAAACACACGGGACATGAAATTCGTACCTTGATCTGATTGTATAAAACGCGGAAGGCCAAACAGTGAGAAAAACTTGATAAGAGATTTAATAATCACTGGTGCAGTAATTTTCCGCAAAGGAATTACCTCCGGAAAACGCGTAGATGTACACATTATTGTCAGTAAATACTGATTACCGGACTTCGTACGAGGCAAGGGACCGACACAGTCAACCATCACACGCTCAAATGGTTCACCAATAGCTGGAATTGGATATAATGGAGCAGGTGGAATAATTTGATTCGGTTTTCCAATCTTTTGACACACATGACAGCTTCGGCAATAACTTGCTACATTTTTTTTAAGCCAGGCCAGAAAAAATGTCGGATCACACGATCATAGGTTTTGTTTACTCCCAAATGACCGGCAAACGGACCATCATGCGCAAGTCTCAGGATTTCAGAACGATATGAGGGGGGAACTACTACCTGCTTAACAATCTGCCAATCATCAGCAGCAGTAGCATTTGATGGTCTCCACTTCCTCATCAACACCCCATCTTCAACAAAGTATCCTTGCGATACACACTCGAGTTGCTCAACAGGAACAACAGCTTCAAAGAGGGATGACATTTTCTCATCTTTCCTCTGTTCAACAATAAGATGCTCGCGTGACAGAGACAATTTATCAAGCCCCATAAAATGTTCATCTCGTTTCTTGACGGCGGTGTCTAACCCATCAATAGAGTTTGAACACTTCACTTCAGCAAAATCTGAATTAGAGAGGAACGTATCATTCAAATCAACTTTCCACTCACCTTCTGACTTACTAAAGCTTTCATCTTTCAGTCTCTGTGACATAGCGCGAGTAACAGCGCACGAAGGAAATACCTCTGGGTATTTCTGAGCTAATTCATCAGGAGTAGCGCAGGGAAGTGGAACATTAGTTACCTCAGGGCTAGCAAAAACTTTTCCTCCCGCCAAGTCATTCCCCAAAATAAACGTGACATCACGAACGGGAAGACACGGTCGCACTCCAACAACAACGCGGCCGGTAACAAGGGAGGACTCAATTTTAATCTCGTGCAAAGGCACATTCACAAAGCCCATCTCGAACCCCTGTACTAAGACACTTGAACCAATAGAGCTCTCATCAGACAGCGGTAATATCCCTTCTAGAATAAAACTCTGAGCAGCTCCTGTGTCACGAAGTACCCTGACTGGTTTTCGCGAATTTGCATTACCAACCAAAGACACAAATCCGTCCATTATGAACGGCACATACCCCTGTTCTTCACACATGTCAGCCTAAGACGCTAACGACTCCAGTCCTTCTAATTGTAGCGAGGACGTCATCAATAAACCTACCAGTTTAGGGACACTATTTTTCTTTTTGAGTGCTTTGCACTCCGCAATAATGTGTCCATGTTTCTTACAATAGAAACAAACGGGTGAGGACACGAACTTGACAGAATTCTCCGCCACTTTATCCTCACACGGAGCGCGATCAAAGCTACGCTTTGAATACCGTCGACTGTTGCTACCAGCATTTTGTGCAGTACCAAACACATTCTTATGTGTAAGTACATATTCATCAGCTAAAGCAGCAGCGGCGGAACATTTGAGAACTTTCTGCTCATTTAGGTAGGTTTCAACGCGTTCTGGTAAGCAGTTTTTAAATTCTTCTAAAAGAATCAGTTCACGGAGCTCTTCATAAGTTTTTACCTTCATAGAAGCACACCACCGATCAAACATAGACTCTTTCTCACGAACAAATTCAATGTAGGTCTCATCAGTTTTCCTATGATTACGAAATTTTTGGCGATAAGCCTCAGGAACCAATTCATAAATTCTAAGAACGGCAGTTTTTACTTTTTCATAATCAAGAGACTCTTCCACTGACAAAGAAGAATAAGCTTCCTGGGCTTTCCCCACGAGAACACACTGCAACAACATGGGCCAAAATGTTTTCGTCCACTTAAGATTGAAGGCCACAGGTTCAAAAAGAGCAAAAAACTTGTCTACCTCTTGTTCTCGAAAAGGAGGAACTATACGAATATTACGACTCAAGTCGAAATCAGAAACATCCGTCACACCCCTCTCACGAGCTCTCAACTCAATTTCTTTGAGGCGGCAAGCTTGTTCCATCTCAAGCTTTTTCAATTCAAGCTCATGTTTCTCACGCTCTCTTCGTCTCTCTTTCTCACGCTCCCATTCTTCTCTCTCTTTAAACAAAACTCTATCGTGCTCTTTAGCTTGCAACTCCAACTTCTTGACTTGCAAAGCAAGATCTTCTGAACTACCCTCACCTACTTCAGGATAGTCTACCAGCTTTTCCTCATCACCAAAGACGCCCCGTTTATGCAACGAATCAACGAGCAACACCTGAAGTTCGCGTTTGGACTGCGTATTACGAAAACTAACCTTATAATGTGCAGCAACTTTCATAAGATCAGCCCTGTTGATTTGGAACAACTCAGCTTGCGTCGGATTCGCAATAAAATGTGTTAATTCAAACATGATTGATAAACGTCTTGGGTTAAAGAGAAAAACGAAAAAGCACTACACGAGCCAAAATTCACATCAATTGACTGATTCAACAAAGTTACAAAAGTAACAAATTCAAGTGTGAACAGATCAAAAAGATCACACAAAATCAAGATCAATCCCGGACGAGCCCCCAAATGTTACGGCCCAAACCATCCAATAAAAGGACACAGGCCTAACATGTTAAAAAGAATCACAACACCTAATGTGAATTTCAAGACGCCTCCATTTAATTAACTCGCAGAGTTCAACTCACATCTCCAGCAAATAATGTGCAACAGTTCACAAAGAATATTTTATAAACAATCTAATAAATAACAACAAGAAAAATAATCAGATCACGGGTAGGAAAGCTATAGGGAAACAGACTCCTGACTACCCCTGTTCTCAGGGTAGAGTTCTTACCTGACTCCCGAGATAAAAATAAGAACTGGTGAGTCTTCCGGACCCCTGCTTCCCTCGCTCTGTTCTTACTAAATAAACAAAACGTGAACTAATAAATAAATAAATACACTACCCGCTACTGATAAATAAGAAAATAGATCACATATCAGAACCCAAATTTACAAGTTAAACCTAAACTTAAAGAAAAGCAACAACAACAAAAAAAATAGCCTCAAAGAGGCGATGAGAGAGACGCTTGCGAGAACAATGGGAAGCGGAGCAGCAGAGAGAGAGACCCCGCCATTGTCGCCTCGCAGCCTATTTATCCGGAATCCTGGATGACGTCACGCGACTCACGGAATGGGAAACCCCCACAACCCCACCTATGGGCTTAGAAGACAAGTGTCACACAGATACCCGTAACAATATGATACGTAACTTTTTAACACACAAGAGAAAATCCCAATATTAAACAAATAACCAAATGTGCATGCTTAGGACATTTGTGTTGTAAGAATGTACAGGAATACTTCACCTAACAAGTCAGTGTTCTTATAGCTGATGTTTTCTCATTAAAATCGTATGATTTCCTATTAATTCAGTAGAATATATGGGAGCACTATGGAATAGCAATATGGTGGCGCGGTGGCTTCACTTCTATAACATCATGAGCAATCCAGTTCTCTGTTATAGATCAGTGGTGTAAACTTATAATAATGTATTACTACAATCATGTGGACTTAACAGACACATGCACACAGCAGCCATAAAGTCTTCAAGACCCATCAGATTTTAGCCCCAGGGCTTGTTTAATACCAGGATCAGACACCCATCCCTTCTTACAAGAGAAGCAAATAACCATCAGTTGCAAAGCTACATGACAGAGTATTTCTTGCATCTGCGTTTTCTGAATACATAATTTATGGAAGAATGACTAGTCATTTTAAAAACAACAGTGAAGAAAAAGGTTAAAAAATAAATCTCAGTCTCTCTTAAAAGTGTTACAGCCTCTTCAGCTTCCTGAACAAGAACAGTTTGTAAAAAGCTTTCCTTCATGAAAGAGACAGCAAACCAGTGACAGTGACACATATGCATTATAAGACAATTGAACATAATATGAAACTTATAAGAGAACACAATGATATAATTTATATCATGAAGCAAAATGATACACAATAATAAAACTTTGTGACATTGTTCTTTGGGGAGGAACTCCATCTTTGAGTTGATCTGAATCTCACAGTTGAATCTGCTGGTTTTGAAGATGAAGATGAACTTTATTCACTGTGAAAACTTTAGATAATGTTTCTTTGTCATGTCACTTGTAATATCTGATTAGGACAGATTTATCCAGATGATATTTTATTGCTTGATGCATTATTGTGTCACATTTGTTGAGGACGCAACATCAGATCTGAAAGAGCTGGATCTGAAGATGATCTACTTACTGTGAATGTGTTTTGTATGACTGTGTAGAGAAGATGATTGATTGAAACACTTCCCACATGCAGTGCAGTGATACGGTTTCTCTCCAGAGTGAATCCTCTCGTGTGTTTTAAACAGCTCGCTGAAGTAAAAGTATTTTCACACTCAAAGCACATGTACTCTCTCACACCAGTGTGTATTTTCTGATGTTCTTTCAAATATTGTAAACATGAAAAACTCTTTCCACACAAATAACATTAATGTGGCTTCTCCTTTGTATGAACTTTCAGGTGTTTCTTCAGTACTGAGGCCCACATAAATGTTTTGCTGCACTGATCACATGTGTACGGTTTCTCTCCAGTGTGGATCTTCATGTGTATCTTAAGGTGTGATGATTGTGTGAAACTCTTCCCGCACTGATCACAAGTGAACGGTTTCTCTCCAGTATGAACTCTCATATGCCCTGTAAGGTGTCCTTTTATTGTGAAACTCTTCCCGCACTGATCACATGTGTGCGGTTTCTCTCCAGTGTGGATCCTCTCGTGTATTTTAAGGTCTCCTGACTTATTGAATTTCTTGTTGCAGTGCTCCTTTGTATTAACTTTCTGGTGCTTCTTCAGGACTAAAGGACAAAAAAAACAAAAAACGTTTTACCACATTGATCACAAGTGAACGGTTTCTCTCCAGTGTGGATTATCTCATGTGTTTTCAGGATTCCTGAACGGTTGAATCTCGTGTCGCCGTGTGAACACTTGTACAGTTTCACTGCAGTATAAACTCGCATGTGAACATCAAGACCTCCCATGATTGTGGCTTTTAAAGGGCTGGGCAATTCCCATTTACTGATGTTACTTGCCATCAGTCTGCCACAAGCTCTACACTAAGATCTGTTAGGCACTCCCTTATTCTTGTGTTTTCGGAGGCACAATGGGTTTTATAAAAATGGAAAAATTTGAGCATGGCTGGTAAATGGGATTCCCAGAAGACCACCTCCTCTGAAAGCTAAACCCTCAAACTTTTTTTTTTTCTATTCCAGTTCTTGCATATTTAACCCTAAAAGTGATCAATAAATTATGTACAGAAATGTAAATTTTCAAATAAAGTTTTGTAAGGAAGCTTTTGCTTTCTTTTTGACATGTTTCTTGTACTTACCTTATAGCTGCTCTAATGCGGTGTTCAATTAGTTTAATCTCGTAATATTTTTAACGTCTGGTTTCAAAGCTTGTAAGTGGAGTTATGTATTGCCATGTTGGCAGAATGTTTGACTATAAACCACATGACACCTGGAGGATTTCGGTTTTGACAAACATGGAAGAGATGAGCTTTGAGACATAATTGCTTTGCCTGAACAAGCACAAGCATGCCACAAACGGGGTTTTTCCGTTTTAGAAGGTATTTTCAAAATGGCCAACAGAATGCTCTTTATGACTCAGACATGGTGTTATTGTGAATACATTGATATGAGAACTAACAAGAAAAATGGCTAGAGATCAGTGAATTATAATAAGTAAAACATCCAAGCACTACAGATTGTGGACCATGTTTGATATTACATATGAGGCTGCTCCCGTTTTAAGCAGTCTAAATGCTGTAACTTCTGGATTGCCTCATATTGAAGGGGAAGTATTCAAAGTTCTTTCAAGACTTAGTGGATATTAGCATGTTTAACAGTGTATGGAGAAGTGCTAATGTAATGCAAACAAGGTTTCATTTTGAATAAAAATACACTTCACAAATGGAGCATAAAGCAAAAAATGCAATTTATTATAAAAAGCATTTATCAACTGATAAGTTAGAAGCAAACTCAAAAAAAAAAAATGGACAACTCGTACATTTCCAATAAACTGAGAAAATATTTATTTACAGTCAAGTGTGAGTTAGATCTGTGAAAACTGTACAGTGTGCAAACAACTGGGTGACTCATATGCCGGGACAAAAAAAGCCAAGTCAAGCAGATTAAACCACAGACATGATGTCAGGTTTCAGAGTAACGTCAACGACTTAAGTGGACGAATTCTCTTCATGCATGGTGCTCCCCAGCCTCCATCATCCATAAATACTAAGAAAGGGGGACCCACCGCCAGATCCAATGTGCCGTTTCATCTCCCATGCAATCATAAAAAAATTTAAATTTGACAAAACTAATCTAACAACAAGGTCTCTGATGTTTTTGATTGGCCCATTTAGACTGACTTCACTTTCACATTTTGGGCAAATCCATTAATGTAGTCCACAGTGCCATTTTCCAAGTGTTTGCCATTGGCCACTACCACTGGCTTAATCACAGTGGTAATGCCGTTCCGTTTGGGTTTGTCCTCAGTGGAAACAGGTAGTCGCTTTCCCTTCATATAGGCCTGGATAAAGAAATTGGAGAAGAGGACGAAGAAAAAGGTGCCATAGATCAAGATGAGATGAATGAAGATGGGAACTTGGTATTCACACTTCTCCATGAAATAATACTGAGAAATATGGACAGACACCACCACAAACTGAATCTGTGGAAAATACAATAGAAAAGAAATTATTATAAATGTTATGCTGTATTTTTAAGAGAGAAAAAAGGAATAGACTAAATAGAATGTAATGACAATTGCATTAAATTGGAAGACAAAGTATAAATTCTCATTTTACTTAATCTCAATTTATACGTACCATTTTGATGAATCACTGATGCAAATACAGTTTACATTAAAACAAATGTTGTGAATGAAAATTTGCTGAAAATGTACTGATCACAATAATTCACAAGTAATCCACAGGACTCCGGTTTGTAAAAACGGTTGTGTGAAGCCTAGGCGTGTGTGTAATAAACACAATAAATAATTAAATATTCTAACTTTAACCGTTGCATCACCATTTTGACCTATCACATCAAAATCCATTGACATTTGTTTAGAAATGTTTTGGACGGTTTTCGCTTTAAATGGTGCTTGATCTGTGCATTGACTCAGACAAGATGACTTTTTCCACTAGAGACGGGAATATTATGGATACAAGGAGTCGTATTTTAGGCAAAACCAAATAGTTTAAAGTTAATGATGGATTCTTTTATTACACAACACAGTTTTTGCTTCACAAGACATTAATTGATGGAGTCATGTGGATTATTGTGATGCTTTAATCAGCTGTTTCAACTCTCATTCTGACAGCACCCATTCAATGCAGAGGATCCATTGGTGAGCAAATGATGTA
>JADLZN010006562.1:0-17688 GCA_018155175.1 Sinocyclocheilus anophthalmus | reverse complement strand
AGACAAAATCGTAGATTAAAATGGGCTCTGTTGTCTATAGTTGCGTTGCGCCGCTCGTATCCGGTGTAAATACAAGGTAAAATTAGCAAAGAGCTCCAGATCATGTCAATGAAACACTGTTAGTTTGCTTTACTATGGATTTATTTTAAACAAGACAATATGATGCAGGCTTTTCAGAGAGACTGAAAGTAAACAATGATGACCCAAATGACCCATGTTGTATTCAGAGTACGTCACAGCAGCGTCCATCTGTTATTTTAACTAGTGAAACTGTTAGCCAATCATAGCAGTGGCCATTTACTTGTGAGTCTTGAATGAGTTCCACTACCCCCCGAACAGTCCGTTCTGCAGAGAGGCTCAAAAACAGGATAGAAAATAGCCTATTACTTCTAAATTATGTTTTTTATGTAAAATCACATTAACATTATAAGTGAACCTCAGAGAACATTATGAAATAATAAAAAAATGGAGTTCATGACCCCTTTAAGTGGGTGGCTGCAAAGAACGCAAGATTTAATGCTGCATAATCTGGCAATGTGATAATAACATGACTGTAATGGCTCACAGGAAATAATAAAGTCTGATGTATGGGAGAAACCCAGGGCGTATGTTTAACTGCTACCCTCCAGAAGCTCTAAAACTCTAGCTAATACACTTTCTGTACTTGGGGTAAAGCTTTTTCTGAATGGGTCAGATTTCAGATATATTAACCAGTGGTTTACCTCCTGCTCTGAGAGGCCGTCAATGATCTCGGATATCTCGTGTTCACTTCTTGCGATGGTGGCAGACAGGCCTGTCCCCCTCTGGCCCACCCTAAAGACAGGAAGGATGAAGCATGGTTAGAGAAAGAGCTTCTCTGTTCCTGGCCTTGTTGTCTATGTACCATGTAACAGAACTTTCCCAAGCAAGCTACCAGACCAGAGTCCCACCCTGTTTCTTCTCCCACAAAAAGCCTTTGAAGCAGTAGTTACAGCTATTGGCAAGATTCCTCTGGGTCTATTCATGAGCTCTAAAGCTCTGAAGTTCTATGGTTTAAAGACTCTTCCAGCAACAATAGCTAAATACTCTGGCTTGTCTAAACAATCAAGACAGAAAAAAAAAGAGCTCACAGAAGTTGGATGGTTTTATCTGAATGAACAGAACTACAGTTCTAAGTCCTGCAACCTTTAGGAGGGGAACAAGAAAAACGAATTTAGGGAAAATCACAAATTGCCAGAACTAACAAGAAGGTCTGCGATGGTCATGCAGAGGGTTGAGTAAAGTTATTTTTCAATGGCTATAATCAAATGATTTATGAAATTGACTTCTGCTAATGGTTTTCAAACGTCCTTTTTATTTTAAAGAATACCAGTCAATTATGCCTTAAGTGAACATTTACAGAAAATCAGATGTGTATCAGTATATTAAATCCATGCATTCGGTCTTACAGTGACACCAGCCTAATATACCTGCTGCTGGCGGTGACCTTAATGTTAATCAAACAATAAAAGAAAACGAAAAACCACTCACTGCTCTTGACTGAAAAATGTTTGTGGATTTTAGGGCTGTCACCAACAATAATTTTGGTAATTGAGTAATTGATCGATTATTCTGATGATTAATCGAGTAAACGGATAATTTTTGTGGTAATACAAATTTTCAGCACATAGATCTACTCCAGTCTCAGTGTTACCTGGATCCTTCAGCAATCATTTAAAATGCTGATTTGTGATTAATAACATTTAAAACAGTTGAGTAAATTTTTTCAGGTTTCTTTGATGAATAGAAAGATCAGAAGAACAGCATTTATCTGAAATAAAAAGCTTTTGTAACATTATATGCTATACCATTCAAAAGCTCTTTTTAAAATCTATATTATAGAAATTATTACTTTCATTTAGAAAGGATGTTTTAAATTGATCAAAAAGTGATGATAAGCATTATAATGTACAAAAGATTTATATTTCAGATAAAGGCTGTTCTTCTGAACTTTCTATTCATAAAAGAAACCTGAAAAAAATATGAATCTCGGCTTTTCAACATCATAAGAATAAATGTTTTTTGAGCAGCAAATCAGAATATTAGAATGATTTCTGAAGGTCATGTGCTGGAGTAATGATGCTAAAGTTGCCTTTGAAATGACAGGATAATTATATTTTAAAATAGGAAAGAGGTGTTTTAAATTGTAAAAATATTTCAAAATGTTACTGTGTTTGCTGTATTTTGGATCAAATAAATGCAGGCTTGGAGCAGAAGAGAATTCTTTAAAAAACATAAAAAATCCTACTGTTCAAAAACTTTTGACTGGTATGTTAGCCTAGTTTGAAGTAAAAAATATTAATATAATAAGGAGAGTCTGAGATTTATTTGACAGTGATTTCACATTTCTTGTTTGTATGAAGGCTAAATACCAATAAAAGGTGAACATTTATTTATTTGTGCCATTTATTTCCGAAAATATTATATAGTTTTATAGGAGTAAGTTTCATAGAGTTGGCAAATTAATCTTTCATAAGTTTGTAGGTACAGACATCTGTTGTGGCGTTCTTGGCAGTTTTTATGAGGCTTTTTTAATAGTGTTCATGTCGATATCGGAATTATATCGTATCGAGCGAAATTTAAAAAATATATCGTGATATAAATTTTGGGCATATCGTCCAGCCTCGTTTGGTGGAAAGGAAGGCATCTTTCAGTGAATCACAGGTATTCCCATAGGCAATTCTATTGCTTGGTTCTTGTTTATGTTTAATTAAATGGCTACTTCACCCAAAAATGACACTTCTGTCATAATTTACACTTCCTCATGTTGCTCTAAACTTTTATGACTTTCCTCTGTGAAACATAAAAGGAAGGTACTTTTGAAAATGTCTTTTTTTTTTTTTTTTTTGTCCGTAAACATGAACTGTTTGGTACCAAAAACACTCTGCAAAATGTTTGGAACTGAATGAAGGTGTGTAAATGATGACAGAATTTAATTTTTAGGGTGAACAATAACTTTGCTGATGTGTTCTCCTGAAATTGAGAAATAAAAATAGATACAGTACAAATGATGCCGTTTAAAAACTAAATAAAATAAAATAATTATTATTATGTGGGTAATGGTCAGATAATTGCATATTTGGTTATGAAATTTTTAGACTTTTGTATCTTCTGCAAATCCGAACAAAGCGATCTCTGAAGAAAGAGTCTTTTTTTTAGGAGATTTACGCAAAAATCTATTTTCTCAGTTGCATTCCATTTAATTTCATTTCTGTCGAGGAGAAGATTTGAAATTATACAGAGATCTCATTTGTCCTTCTGTTGGTTATGGGTTTCATTTGTGATGGTTTGTCACTCTGTGGGTTTAGTATGTCATTATTTGTCACTTGTTTGTACTTATTCTGTTCATTTTTCACAATTCGTTAATAAAAAGTAACCCTAAAAAAGTGACTCTATGCATAAATAATATGTCGATAATTTTGCTATACAAGCTAAACAGATATCCACCAACAGACCTGTTTGTTCAACTTTATAGTTGCATTGCCAGAGCAGTTCTCTGCTGGATTGTGCTTTGAGCAGTTTGATGTCATTTACATTAGAGACTGCCAAGTCAGAGAGGATTTTAGTTGTACACGCTGTCTAATTCTGTGTGAGATGCCCTTCTTTTTCCCCTCTGACGTACATGCTGCAGGCCTGAGACGCCCTTCTGTGAGCTGCTGTTGTTACAAGGCTGATGGGAATGTCTCACCATTCTTGTTTCATTGTTTCGAAAAAATTATCCAAAGTTACGCACAGTAGCAACAATTGCCTGCAGTGTTAGCATGTGTTAGATCAACTGTAAAACAAGGAGCATATGGGGCTGGTTGCCTCCACATGACACTCCTCTGGAGAAAATGGGCACTAGCAACTTATAACTGAGAGGATGAGCAGCATCTGCAAAGATCTAAATGAAATAATATAAAAAACAATGCATTGTTACAATACAAACTCATGATATGTAAGTGCTCCAGTGTTTGTGAGGCTCTGGCCTGTGTCACAATTCCCTCGCTCACTCCACAATAATTTCCTGTTGCTGTCCTCTATCTGAACTCATAAAAATGTTGAAAAGCCCCAAAATATATATACTGTATAAAACATGATCCTATTCATACAGACCTGTGACACCAGTGAAGCATTGTTTTTGCTCTGGGCCTCGTGGCCATGAGGAGAGAGATGTACTGCTTTTTGCTGGTCTAATAGCAGCATCTTCTAAAGTTAGATTTGATTTAATTTGTGCTGAGCTGAGGAGGATCATGGATAGGACAGAGAGAGCGTGACTAGAGAATCACATGAAGGGGATCATTAATTAAGGATTGGCCTGATTTCACAGTGGAGATAATGCCTGTGACTATCTATGTGTATCAGTCCAGTAAGCCCATCAGTATTTCTTTCTTTCTCTGAGCTTCATTAAAAAACAGGTGATTTTTCTCCACCTTTGTCTAACAAAGTTTTTATGATGTCTGTTTTGATTACACCCTACACTTTAGCCACATTTAAAAATGCCTAAATGTCATTACTTGCAGGCTAACTTCACTTTTCTGAGCCATTTTTGCCAGTGTTTTATTTTTACTAAATGGTCCCAAGATGATTGTTAGTGGATGTATGAAGTCATTTCCCCTCATGTGAACAGTGTTTTATAACTAGAAAGTTTCCAGTGACTTTTTATCTTCATTTTCAATACGCAACTTCCTATTCTTTTTTCTTTTGAAATGTGGCCTAAAACCTGTTTTGCCTGAAGTTTGTTTGTGCTGTCATTTTCTTAGAATAAATGCCATTGTTTTGATATTTTGTTACACAGTACTTGCAGTGATATTTGCTTAAACATACATATGTATGGAGTATCCAAATTGGAACACTTTTGTCTGATTATTTGTCATTATATTAAGTAAATAAAAGTGGTATTTTTTTTGTTGTTGTTTGGCTAAGGCTGAAACAGAGATAACCATACAAGCTCTTTATCGCTTCCTTTTAAAATTTTGTCACAATGTCTTTTTAGACCAGTTAAATAGATTTGCTCATTTCTGCTGAGCCCTGGAGACATTTCCATTTCTAAATCCACTCGCTGGCTTAAAGCTTTATTAGAATAGACTGCCAGTTCTGTCTGGCAGGTTGGCATGAATCATAGATAACTATGAAAAAAAAGTTCCTCAGAACATTTTGGAAAAAAATCTTCTATTCACTTTTCTCTAAGCTCTCTAAGCACAGTCACAGTCCAGCCCAAATCTGCTGATTCATCTGTGTGCATAGCTCAAAAATTTTGCTATTGATTTATTTCTAGGTATATTTAAGTTATTTCAGTCAATTTGATATGCAGAAAAAGATCATTACTGTTACTTGTTCACCTATTATGCAATTATACAGTGAGGCTATTTATTTATTGACATTTGATTGCAGATTTGGCATTGATTACTGTATGTGTCATTGACTATTAGAAGGCTATTAGAGTAGGTAGAGTCGACTGGATGGTTTAGGAAGATTAGCTTACAACGTCAATTGTGAACTAATTAATATTCATGAGCTTAGTCTTTTTTAGAACGTTGTTCCAAAGTACATGTTACTTTTGATCATAAAGGCAGTCAGATGACTGATCAAACAAGGTTGCTACATTTTTAAATAGATATTTTAGTGTGTATTTGTATCAGTGATTCCTGTAATTGCTGTGAATGGCTTCTCAGAAGGAAGTAATGAAAGATCAGTGGGGAGGCTGAGCAGGCTCTGCTCGAATCGCCAAATACAGCTGAAGTGTTGAAGGCCGAGTTGACACGGCTGGTTTAAACTGGACGTATCACTCTAATATTAATGCCAGTCAAACTAACAACAGACCTGTTTAAGCTGACATAATAAGAAGTCTGTCTTGCACCACAAATCTGTCCGTCACCCATACATTTCTGACAATATTGATCGCACACGTACGTGACAGCGTGTTTAATTAAGATTTTGTCCCAAGACTCAGGAGCCAAACTGAAGAATGGCCTCTGCATGCTGATCACCTATGTGTTACTTCACTTTAGCTAAAGTCATGTCTCAACTGTATATGAACTATTCTGAATTTTTTTATTAGGTTAAATTGGCACAATTTTGTGCACAAAGAGATGCTGTTTTTTCAAGCCTAATACACTGCTAACATAAGCAGCATTGTAAGGCATCATAGGTGCACTCTGAACTCAAATTGTGTTTACAAATGTGTGTTGTCTTTTAAGATGCTCATTTTGGCCAAATCCGAAGGCAACATGTACTGTATGCTTTACAAAGAACACAATCTCAAAATGCACTGCAACAAGTTCAATGAAAATTCAAAATGTGGACTAGGCAAGACAACTGTATAAATGGCTAATCCGTATCGATAAATAATATATATATATACTAGATATATAGTATATATATATACTATATATATATAGAGATATATATAGATAAGTATATATATATATATATATATATATATTATCTAATAAAGTGATGATTCATCAGTTACCAACAAAAATGCTTACACACACAGTTTTCATTTCACCAAAACTCACAGTATGTAAACTAGTAATAACAAAATGGTAAAACATTGCAAAATGGCAAACAATTGGACTTACAAACCCTTATACAAAAATTCATAGTTAATTTTATAGTATATTTCAATAAATATTCATAATAATATTTTTAAATCTTTTTAAATTGTATTTATATTTTTCTGTGAATGTACTGTAAATAATAATCAATTTTGACATTTTAACAATTACATTTTATTTTTTGTTTGGGCTCTTTGGGAAACGTATCTTTAGATTCCTAATTTAGCTATTATTTAACATTTTCGGCTCATTTTGAGCACAGGGTATGTATTTTTCCCAAATGTACTTGTTTAAAGTGTAAAATCGTTTAGTTTTGATTAATAATTTTTTTTTTCATACATAAATTATTATTTAATTAATTTATTAATTATTAATTAAATGGGGTGGTTTTACCCATATGTTGTGGTTAATATGTGTGTGTGGCGAAGTTCATGAACATTTAAAATTGTGTGCAAAACAATCCCAGACCCTGTCCTGGCCCTGTTATATTCTACATACAAACAGTATTGCATTATCAATTCTTGATAATTGATTATAACAATGCTCTGATCACACGTATGACCCAATTTATTAATCAGTCAACGCGCCAAATTGTCAACGGAGTTAAACAATTTAATTTTTACCCGCATTTGGCTTGTTGGCGGGTGTTAATTTCAAACCCTGATTGTGATGTTGCACTAGGTTTTGAAACAGAGTTGATGAGTAAGTAAGACTCTGCTCAGGCTTGTCTGACTGAAAGAGAGCAGATCCAGACTCAGATCAGCTCTGTTTTATCCTGAACTTCTGCCAGTGAGAGAAAGAAAAAGTGCAAGACGGAGAGAAAGTTAATTCTGTTGGAATGCAACATCTCCTCCACAATTCACTCTGTTCCCCCGAGAGAGGAAAGACTCCAGAGCACCTGGAGTTAAAGGATCTTAATGCTTAAATACACAATTAGACTTCAGGTTACAGACATGCATGCACCTCCCAGAGTACACACAGCAGTCTAGTGCTGCCCTGCTGGAGTTTCTCACTTTATTGACATGGAACCTGCTGCAGCACTCGGGGCTGGATGTTTCCTCTCGCTTCTGAGGACAGAGGACTTTGTAGATTTGCAGCTTTCAGACAATATTTGGCTTTTTGACTTTTGAAGTTTTGGTTTTACTTTTTAAAAAATGGCTAAAAGTCTGTATGCACAGCTCAACCCGCAGCAAGTGACAGTTGCTCACTGGAAAAGACCTGATACAGTAAGTATGTCAAATCTGCAGTCGTAACAGGAATATTGGATAAATTCTGGGAGGTAAATATCTGATTTTGTAGCAGTATTTGAGTTGAGTGCATGTAAAAATTAATTTTTTTAATAGTTCTGTACCGCAAAACATTGTTAAAACCAACAGCAATGAATTTCTATATATAAAAAGCAAATCTACTTATAATAAAAGATTATCATGAGTTTGAAGAGAGCAGGATATGTTTGATTTGCGCAAGTTCTGGCATCTAAGAATATATTTCATGCTTACCTGATATATTGTCATGTTCTTACAGCAAAATATCAAAGCCTTTCCTTTTCCTTGTACAGCGATTTTTTTTAATGCAAGCAAGAAAAGAGAATATGGATTTTCTCCCATCACTGACAGAGCTGCTTTCAGTATAGACTGACATGCACTATAATTTTGGTGCAGATTCATTTTTTCAAGCTAATCACAGTCCGTCGTGTTCAATTACCTTTAGTTTTATCTCAAGATCAAAATAGTTCTTACATCCATACATCCGCTATTTGAGAGGCGAACAAAGCTCATACAATTCAAAAGATTAAACTCTTTTTTTGCAGTACAGGTTACTGTAACATATTTCTGTATTTTATCTTTTCATTATATTTACAGTATTTTTGTAATTCAATAGGTGTTCATCTGTGCATGTTTGTTTAGGGAGGATACTGGTTACTTTGAACCATAAAGTGCATATGGTTTGGAGTTTAGTAGTATTATTAAATTACTTTACGATCTGTTGTTTTGGTAAGACATTTGGCTGAAGAGGCTTTTGATAATGTGTTTGTGTAACAGGACTATCAGTCTGACTCGTCTAACCTTGTGTCAGTGTTTTTTATCTGAGGTGATTCAGTTTCCCTGAAGTTTGTTTTCCAGGCAGCAGTGCAAGTTATGTTTGCCGATGGTGGAGGACTCGCACAATGTGTTTAAACAATGTGCTACAGAACACAAAGTATTTGTTCAAGACTGTGAGAAATTCATCCAGTCTTCATTCTCCACACATCGAAGATAATTGTTTCCACTCTCGTTCACGTTGTATTTTGGATCAGTCCCAAAGGCTGGACAGAACTCTACTGTCTGTGTCTTGGAGGCTCTCCAGACTAGAATAAGCTCACTAGAGTAAACTGGAATCACTTAATCTGTCAGTAGATAAGAATATATGGTAATGTGTGTGGTAATAAATCAAGTGAATAATCAGAAGATTTAAGAAACAAAACAAATGTATTTAGAATGTAGAAGTTAAATATTACACTTGATCCTCAGATTTAAAAAAAATTGCCTCGTGTTGTGAAGGCTGTGTCATATTGCTAATTGGCATATGAATACATGGGAAATTATTGCAAAGTACTTCAGCAGCCAATTATAACAATTATATCCAATTATAATTTTAGCCAATTGTAACCAACTTCATGGCTACAAAGACAGTCAGCTACAAGCATTTTATCCAAATATGAGTGCCGTTGATTAAGTTATCTCTGTACTTTTTCTGCATCATCTAAAAATGACATGCTGTCATCGGGCTAGAGAGGAAATGTCAGTTCCACCGTATCCTGCATGTTGGGCCAAAACTAACTTTGCCACCAGCCAATATTGAGTGTGCTTGGCATTATTAACTCATGGCTGGATTCAAAAACACTATTATGCCCCTAAAGTTGTGCTGATGTTAAAGTCAATTTTATGTGGGAAAACTGGTAGCAGTAAGGTCCTTTAGTTAATGTTAGTTAATGCATTAAAAAATACAATATGTTACAATATGTATTAAATCTTTGTTAATGTAGTTATGAATAAATGCATATCTGAAGATATAAAATCTAATAGAAATATATTTGATGGCAATATACATGCTCATGCATTCATTCATTCATTCCATTTCATTCAATTCAATAAAACAACTGATCATGTTAGTCATGTTTGTTCAGTCCATAAAATAGGCTAATATTAACAGATACTATGTTTAATTTTAATAATGTATTAATACTATAAATGTTGAAATTTACACTCCAAACTTTCCAAAGGTGGCATAGAAGCACATCTGAAGTGGTATTTATGTGTCTTTACAGACTGTTTAATCCTGCTTAGAAGAGGCATAAATGCATTTATACAGGAATCACAACTGTATATTTTGAGTTTTGATTTTTGATTTTGATTCTGGCTTTTATACAACATTGCGATTTTACACTGAATTTTAAGCAGGCACAGAGCAGCCTTAACTCACCTTATGATTATTAAGCTTTAGAAATAGTTTTCATTGTGAGTTTCATGTTCATGTTTGTTAACTAGTTGAGTGTCTTTACACAGCTAATAAGGCTGGTCTATGCCTGCTTAAATTTCAGTGTGAAGATGCATTGCGAAATAAAGCCAAGTATTAATTCCTGCTTTGTCTCACCTCAGCACCTAGTATGAAAGTATACAGTTGTAATTGCTGTTTAAATACATTTATGCCACCTCTGAGCCACATTAAGCAATCTGTGGACACACTATGTCACCTTTGCATTGTAAATTTGACAATGTTAACAAATGGAACATTATTGTAAAGTATTACCGGAGTTAAGGCTGCTCTATGCCTGCTTAAAATTCTGTGTAAAAACTCAATGCTGCATAAAAGCTAGTCAAAATTTTGCTTTGACCCATCTCAGGCCCTAGTATTAAGGTGCAATTGCTGTGTAAATACATTTGTGCCACTCTTGAGCAGCATTAAAGAAGCAGTCTGTGAATGTGGTCTGAATGCTTTAAATGTCTGATTCCTGATGAAGTCTGAGTGATAAATGGGATATTTTCAGTAGGCAGCTGCAGTGAGATGTATCCTGCACTGCAGCGTGTCGCCTGTGTTGTTGGCCACACCCCTCTCATATCATGGGAATGTAATCAGGGGTCAACTCTAACTCATCTCATCTCATTCCATCTCATCTCCTCTCCTTTCTTCCAGACTACTGATTTATTTGAAATGATTGAGAAAATGCAGGTAATGTGTTTCATTTACTTTTCTCTTTTTCCTTCCCTCTGCCTTTCATCTTTGAAGTAGCATTAACCCTGAATCAGCTGTCCTAACGGGCTACATAGTTGCATTTGCATGTTTTTTGTTGTAGTTGAAGGTCAACACTGTAAATAATGAGGACATTTATTCATTAGAAACCACAAGAATGATCCCAAGGTCAGTCACTTACCCAACCACTGCTGCACACTATACTGTATCTTACTTTAATGTACATGTAAAAACATGTTATTTTGTGATGTAGAATGTAGTTGCAAACAGTTTATAGAATTCATTGTTTATATGAATATGAAAAATATTTTTAATATAATTTTTAAACTATGACTATCTGGTTACATAATAGTTGCATTTTTTTGAGCAGTTATTGCAAATTAAACCTAATATTTATAGTCTTATAATCTAATTTGTAATTTAGATGTATTTATTCATTTTAAATGAAATGTTAAAAGCGTTAAATTAAAAATAAAGTGTTAAAATGAAAAATATAACTATATATTTTCTGGTCAACGGGTAAAATCTTTTTCAAGAAATTATATATATGTTATACTATAATCTTGGTTATTCCAGTATGGGGCGAAAAACTTCCTATTTATTCTTTTTGTTTTTTTTTGGGGTGCCCTGATTATCATAGTTCTGCAATTGCCAAATCTATAATGAGTACATGATTGAACTATAAAGAGAACAAATTCTCTGTTGTCTCTGGTGCTGAAATACAAGACGTTCCTGATGTTGGGTACACAGAGACATATTGATCTTAGTCATTTGATATTATTGCTGTTATCTCTAACTTAGGATGGACAGATGTCTATGCAGAAACTATAATAAGTGCACTAAATGTACCATAATGCTTCGGAGAACAGCATGACATTGAAATTGGATTTGATTTATTGTTGGGTTGCAGCTGGAGGACATTGTACAGTAAATGAGAAGCTTAGCTAGATGTTCAGGATGTTTTAAATAACAAACGTGTTGGTATGTATATCACAGTTGGTCTGCCATAAAGATCCCTTGATGGAATGTGTCATCAGATAGATCAGACATTCAATCCCCACTGCATCTCAGTGCAGCATTTCAAATCTACAGCTGCTATCAGTAGAATGAGACTAGCTCATACAATATTTTCATTTTCAACTGTACTGAACTGAATAGCGCTTCACTCTTTTGAGCCACTGAGATGGTTTCTTTTTTTATGTTCAGCACTTTAATGAAGTAAGTGGACAAAGGGTTTGATACTTGAATCTTTAAGATGTTATATTTTGTATAATGACTGTGAATAACCTTGTAAATATTTGAACGTCTTCTCCCTGCATGCTCAAAATCGCACTTTGATCTTGTGTTCCACTGTCTGCCATATTCTTAAAACCAGATTAAAGAGAATAAAAAGCAGTTCATTGTCTAAGACTAATCTAAAGGCTTTTTCTGCCTCTCAGTTTGTCTTCGTAAAATAATGTGCTCTTTTCTAATATTGTTTAAGTGCATGTGAACTTTCTTTAATAAGATGTTATGGTCTTTCATAATCATTTTATGAATGTCCCATTATGCTGTTTAACTTTTTCCCCCTGGCTATTGACTGTTTTCCTTGCACTGACCTTTTTTATGAATTACATAATATTTTGTCGTAAATTATACTGAAATAATTTCTCAAAATTCATTGCTTTTTTTTAGAATACACCCTCTTTAAAAACAAATTAATGACATTAATTAGTATATTTTTATGTTTGCTAAGATTGAGTTGTTTTGCTCACTGTGGGCACAATCTCTTCCTCAGTAGATCTAACCTGTGTTATTTTTGCTTTCACACGTGGGCTGACAGGGCTGCTATAGGGCTGACAGATTCGCTCTTTTTATCTTTCAGAGCAACAGAATGGACGAGCAACGATGCACTCTTCCTCCTCCTCTCAAAGTACGTTCACCTCACCAGCTCCCTTTTGTCCCTGTAAACACGAACTCTCACAAAAATACAAAACACGTATTGTATTGCTTCAAATAGAAGAGCTGGTTATCAGTCAAGCTGGTGCATCTAGTTTTCAAAGACATCCCTAGCCCACTTTCCCTTGCACTAATGGAACTGCAATCAAATAAGATTAGCTGGTGCTGAGCAATATTCTCTGGCCTACAGCCATACTGCCTGTATAGAATCAAACTGATCACATCACACTGAGTACAGATAGTGAGTTAGTTCTCTTAAATAAACCAGCAGATGAGGAAGTAGAGTGTTTTTTGCTCCTTGGGTCATTGGAGTTTAAAAAGGGTCTGTTGCAACCAAAATAAATCTACTGCATTATTATTGTTTTGAATGTCATCTCCTTACAGACTGAGGAAGACTACATCCCTTACCCCAGCGTCCATGAGGTAAACCAGTTCAGAAAAAAGAGCTGACAGAAAACATTTGGCTGTCGATATCTCAGTGGAATTTATTGTGCGCTTGCAAGACTGACCGTCACAGTAATTGTTTTTATTCACTGTCTCTGTCAGGTTCTCGGCAGAAAGACTCCATTTCCCTTGATTCTGCTGCCCCAGTTCGGGGGTTATTGGATTGAAGGGACCAATCACGAGCTGAGCAATGGGATCGACCTGGACCAGCTCCTGTCTGCCAACTCACGCTTCAAACAGGAGTACAACACCACTGCTAAGATCTACAGGAAGCATTTTCTGGGCAAAGTAAGGATTTGCTTAAAGTAATAATTCGCCCAAAAATGATTGCGTCATCATTTTCTCACCCTCATTTCGTTACAAACCTGTATGCTGACTGACTTCCTGTGAAAACAAAATGTGAATTTCTTGAAGAAATAAAATCAAAGTAAAATTGTTATAAAAGTGGTCCATTCGACTCGTGCACTATATTGCTCTATGCACTATATGTTTCATTCACTAAAGTTATGCATTATTAAGGGCTTTTCACACTTGAAATAGTAAACCCTGGGTCATTCTAAACCCTGGGTAAAAGGACTACTTGCTTCACGTTTAACAGCAGGGTTTAGAATGGCAATAACCCAGAGTTAGTAGGAGTTTAAAAAGCCCTAATTGTATTTTAAAGTCATATAATAGCTTTGTGAGATGAGCAGTCCAAAATTCAAGTCATTATTAACTGCACAGCCGCTCCTTGGTACATTATTGTGAGTTTGAAAAGTAGAAATCTCAAATTCATGGTCAAGCTATTCTTTTGATTCAGAACTTTTCAGTGAATCAGTTCACAAACTGGTCTGAAAGATTAATTCACTAATCAAACTGTTTAGGTCCTCGGATTCAACGCAATGATTTGCCCACAACAGTCCACTGGAGGTAAAAATTATCAGTGAACAACATGTCTGCAGAAAACCTTAAATATAAAACATGAGCCCCCACAAGTTGAAAATGCATAGAAAAGCTGAACATTCAGATTGAAATCATCTTCAGCCCATCCATTTGAATAAGTTTCAATAATGTAATTGTTAACAAATGTAACCTAATTACATAGGCCAATGTGACAGTGGTGACACTGCAGCAGGCAGACATAATGAAGATTTATTAGGCTTTAGCTTCAATGGGCTTAATTTATTCACATCTAATATCCATTATAAATTAAACTAATGTGCATAAAGAAGTGATCGGTTCGCTCTTAGATCTGTGGGGGAGTGTTGGGACTGAAAACTGAAATGAGTTTGCAAGTGTGAAAATGAATGAGCGCTCACAGCTTCGCCTTCTGCTCCTTCATTAGGAACACTTTAATTACTATACAGTGGACAGTGCCCTGGGCCACCTGGTGTTCTCCATGAAATATGATGTTATCGGGGACCAAGAGCATCTCCGTCTCATGCTCAGGTGTGACCTTCTCTCTTCTAATACTGCTTTTTATTCTCCATCCATTCTAGATTGCTTCCCCCGCTGTCATGTCTTATTTACTTTTCTCGAATCACTTACTTGTCTCCTGGCCTTGTGTCCTGCCAAACGTCTCTAGATGTGGGCGGCTAATGAAGGGCTTAGTGTCTGGCACAGTTTCACTACTTTGTTTTGAGATTTGGCTTTTATTGTGGACATTAAACAGAGCACACTGATATCTGTTCCTTGACAACTGCGAATGTTTCCTCGGACTCACAATAAAAAAACCTTTTCTCACAGATTAAACAGGCCAAATGTACACGCCACCCTCGTTTCCGCATTAGGCACCAGATGGACAATATAGGGCAATGTGTGTGGGTGGAGGGAAGACAGCAGGATGTCCGTGTTATCAAATCCATGTGACACATTTAATGATGCCACAATGACACTGAACTGAAGACTGTTAATAAGTGTTACCGTTGTAGGTCTGGGCCATGTTGTGCTTTAATTCCACTAGAAACTTTTTTGTTGTTGTTTCTTAGCTGCCTGGGATGAGGATTTTTAATGCATTACTGAAGCGAAGCAAAACTGAGAACGATAATAAATCTTGTTTTCAGAGAATATATGTAAAACTAAATATATTAAAACTATTTTTTTTTTCTTCTCCAATGCATGTTGGCCACAATTACTGGCACCCATATAAATTCTTTTGAGTAACATGTCTCTGAAGTATATTCCCATTCATATTTACATTTTTTAGCACACCAGGGTGACTAAGAGCATGAAATTGTGACTTCCTGTTTCACAGTATTATAAATATGAGGAACACAAAGGCCAAGTTCCCTTAGTCATTCCCTTAGTTCCCAGAGTAAAACCAAAGAATATAGTTCTCATGTACAGAACAAGATTGTTGAGCTTCACAAAATAGAAAGTCATTATAGGAGAAAAACTCAGGATGTTATCTTGGGAAAAGGACATTGCAATGTTTGGGTGCCAATAATCGTGGCCAACGTGAACTAGAGAAAACATTTCATAATGAGATTTCTCCCCCACTTTCCTTTGTTTTACTTAAATGAAAGGTTAGAATTTTGTGAACTTTTGAATGAAAGATCAAAAGGATAAACTATGCAGATTTATTTTCACAGCCACCTTTGCTCATATTTATATATATATATACATATATATATTACACACACACACACAAACACACACATATATATATATATATATATAGATATATATAGATATATATACACCATATTTTAATGTATCATGTTTTTAATTTATATAAAGAAATTTTGTCATTGGGGTAGGAAAAGTGTATGAATATTCCTACCCCAATGACAAAATTTATTTTTATATTACATACAGTACATCTACACAGGTGTCTCTCAATAAATTAGAATGTCGTGGAAAAGTTCATTTATTTCAGTATTCAACTCAAATTGTGAACTCGTGTATTAAATAAATTCAATGAACACAGACTGAAATAGTTTAAGTCTTCGGTTCTTTTAATTATGATGATTTTGGCTCAAATTGAACAAAAACCCACCAATTCACCATCTCAAAAAATTAGAATACTTCATAAGACCAAAAAAAAACATTTTTAGTGAATTGTGTTGGCCTTCTGTAATTGTTTTTTTTTGTTGTTGTTCATTTACTGTACATGTACTCAATAGTTGGTAGGGGCTTCTTTTGCTTTAATTACTGCCTCAGTTTGGTGTGGCATGGAGGTGATCAGTTTGAGGCACTGCTGAGGGGTTATGGAAGCCCAGGTTTCTTTGACAGTGGCCTTCAGCTCATCTGGGTTTTTTGGTCTCTTGTTTCTCATTTTCCTCTTGTCAATACCCCATAGATTCTCTATGGGTTCAGGTCTGGTGAGTTTGCTGGCCAGTCAAGCACACCAACATCATGGTCATTTAACCAACCTTTGGTGCTTTTGGCAGTGTGGGCAGGTGCCAAATCCTGCTGGAAAATGAAATCAGCATCTTCAAAAAGCTGGCATGAAGTGCTCCAAAATTTCTTGGTAAACGGGTGCAGTGATGTTGGTTTTCAAAAACACAATGGACCAACACCAGCAGATGACATTGCAGCCCAAATCATCACAGACTGTGGAAAATTTACACTGGACTTCAAGCATCTTGGGCTTCTCCACCCTTCCTCCAGACTTTTGGTTTCCAAATGAAATACAAAACTTTTGCTCTCATCTGAAAAGAGGACTTTGGGCAACAGTCCAGTTCTTCTTCTCTTAGCCCAGGTAAGACGCCTCTGACGTTGTCTGTGGTTCAGGAGTGGCTTAACAAGAGGAATACGACAACTGTAGCCAAATTCCTTGACACGTCTGTGTGTGGTGGCTCTTGATGCCTTGACCCCAGCCTCAGTCCATTCCTTGTGAAGTTCACTCAAATTCTTGAATCGATGTTCCTTGACAAACCTCATAAGGCTGCGGTTCTCTCGGTAGGTTGTGCATCTTTTTCTTCCACACTTTTTCCTTCCACTCAACTTTCTGTTAACATGCTTGGATACAGCACTCTGTGAACAGCCAGCTTCTTTGGCAATGAATGTTTGTGGCTTACCCTCTTGTGAAGGATGTCAATGATTGTCTTCTGGACAACTGTCGGATCAGCAGTCTTCCCCATGATTGTGTAGCCTAGTGAACCAAACTGAGACCATTTTAAAGGCTCAGGAAACCTTTGCAGGCGTTTTGAGTTGATTAGCTGATTGGCATGTCACCATATTCTAATTTTTTTGAGATAGTGAATTGGTGGGTTTTTGAGCCAAAATCATCACAATTAAAAGTACCAAAGATTTAAACTACTTCAGTCTTTGTGCATTGAATTTATTTAATACACGAGTTTCACAATTTTAGTTGAATTTCTGAAATAAATGAACTTTTCCACGACATTCTAATTTATTGAGATGCACCTGTATATATATGTCACGCTTCTGTGTGGGGTAAAGCCAGAGACAAACGATTTTCGGCTGTCCCAAACTGGCATCGTGAAACAATCGTGGCATTTTCTTTGATCATGGCTCCTAATATAGCCAACGATACAGCATGATCATCGCACAGTTTGTTTGCTGGTACGATCCC
>JADLZN010006561.1:65000-111240 GCA_018155175.1 Sinocyclocheilus anophthalmus | reverse complement strand
GAGGGTGAGTACATTGTCAGGAATTTTCATTTTCGGTTGAACTATTCCTTTAAACGTTACATAATAAAACATATCAAGCTCACATCCACATCACATGAATTTTAGAATGGCTGTAACATTGAATTGACCAATCACAATTCAGGGACAGATCTATCTATTTATTAAAAAGTTTTTACTATGGATTGGAAATACATATGAACTGCTCAGGGGCCCTACTAAACAAAGGCAAATGTACTTGGTGTCATTAAGTGAGTATGTGATTAATATGAGTTATATAACACACATACAGTAACAAAATTACATTTTGCTATTACCTTTATTGGTGGGGAGATGTTTTAGATATCAGCAAGACATTGGTAGTCATATGGATAAAAATTGCTTGTAGTAAGAAGAGTGTTTGTGACTAATTAGCACCATGACTAATTATTTCCAGACTCATGTCGTATTTTAAATTCAGATTAAGGATCATAATTACAAAACTTTCTAGGGAAACGCACTTGACACAAGTTTCAAAGGGATATAAAAGTGCGTAATCCATGTTGAACACATGCAGTGTCCTGACAGTGCTGTTGCAAGCACTGTATGGCAAAGCTCCTTCTTTTGTAGTTTGGATTGTAACCCCATCCCCCAATCCAACACAAATGTTGCTTTCTGATTATCCCTTTTAATTGTTGAAGTGAATAAGGGCAGTTCTTTGTACAAGTGTAGGCTGTGGTAGGCTAAAACAAGCCTTTCTTTGATGTCTCCTACAGCTGACTGAGTGCTGGGATTCTCTTTTGGAGCCCCGGCTCATTGTGGAGAATGTTGGATGATGGTCATACAAAACTTCTTACTTGAGCCAGACCTTTTTATTTTAATGCTGTTTTGTTGAAACCGCTAATTTCCATAATTGTATTAACTTGTAATTTTATTCTCAATGTCAGTTAAATAAATAGTTAAAAAAAAATTTTTTTTTATATGGGAGTATGTGTTATTGATTTATCATCAGTGTCTGTTTATACAGTGAGTGCAAGTAGCCATTATTGGCATTTACTAACTAAAGCAAGATATTTTGGTTTTAGTACAAATCGCATAATTCTTTTTACACTTTGTATGATTATCACTTGTCAGCATTTGCATTTAGTGTAAACAATATTCTTTTGGTTGCTTTTGAGAAGGAAATTTAGTGTTAATTCATGTGTTCAGTTTAATAATAAAGTTTACACTTAGTTTACACTGAGTGAACGAATACTGAAGCAATATGTCTGCTAGAATTTATAATTTATGCAATTCACCTCTTACTTTAAATGAATGCTGAAAATAATAGTCATCACAAAAATTCAAACAACAAGCCTGAACAAACTCAAGGGCAAGTGTTCGTTCTAAAAAAAATGTTGTCCTGTATGGTAGGGTTCATAGACTGTAAAAAAAAAAGATGGACGATGCATCTCCTATTCCTTCCAAAAAAGCATCAGTATGGCCGCTGCCATCTTGAGTAAATGACGTCATTTGGAGCCAGAGTCTGCGCAGTAGTGTCGCGAGGTGGAGCCGCGGAATCAAACTCCCACCCAAACTCCCGCAGACCAAATCAACCATAACGACACGCCCCGTTATTATAGCATCAAATTACTAGCTAAAAACAAACTTATCACAAAACAAACAATTTAACATATATCAGCATGATAACAACTACCTTAAACGAACAAAATCATCTTTCGGAAAATTGTATTGGAAGTGTAATTTATTTAAAATTTTTATTTTGATTCAAGTCCCATTCGTTTACATGTAGAGGGCGGGGTTTATGACCTGTACTACAGCCAGCCACCATGGGGCGATCAAAGAGCCCACAGCTTCACTTTTCTGAGTGTACATGGGCCAAAAAGTGAACATTTTTGGGGGTTTGGTGTGTGTATATGATGATATTATTGAAAAATGTCAAGTTCCTCTAAAACTTGTAGTGTTTGCACTATTGTTGTTTCTCTTGCAATATTAAAAAACAAGGGAGAGAGAACGATAAGCGTGGAAGTTGCGTACGTAACTATAGCAACAGTAGCTGCGGGATCATTTAGGCTCATCCTTGGCAGGTCAAAGCAAAGGTTTTTTATGTACAGAGACAGGATATTACAGTTTTAATTATAAAAAAACCTTTACGTTTCATATGAGATGCTTGATAGGAATAATAATCAAACGAATTGTCTTTTTAGCCTGAAGTATTTAATCCACGAGAAAGCAGAATTCTGTTGAGTATTGAAAAATATTAAGAATAATATTCTGAACTGATGTAGCCTGAACTGATTACTCATCCAGCAGTGCTGACACGCTGAGCAAGAGAACAGGAACAGACATAGCTGATAATCTACTCACTGTATCTTTTGTTTTAATTCGGGATCAGCGCAAAATGATTTCGTTGACACGTGTGTTAGTTGCGTGAACCAATCAAAGCGAGCTCAAGCCGCCGCGTCATACGTGACGTCAACCCCAAGCTAGCGCTCATCCCGGCGCGCGACCCCTCCGCAGGCGCCGATGGCTCCTTCCGCTGAGCTGAAGTGTTGCTGCTGATGCTGCTGCTGTGAGTGCCAGACAGCCGCCCAGATCTCAGCAATAAAGAGGCATTTAACAGGCCTCGACACAACCCATGGACAGCAAATGGCCTCCACCACAATACCTAGCCAATAGACAAATTTGAACTGTTTCAGAAGAATACAAGAATGAAAAATATACGTTGCTAAACAAGCCAAACCGAATTAGGCTAATCAGTGGCGGCGCTAGGGCAGGGCCCATCAGAAACTTGCTTTTTTTGTAAATTCACGTCTGTATAGTAGAACACAGGAGAAGAAACACTCTTCGGTAATAAAAAAACAAAGCACAATTGTTAGTTTCTCTAAAGTTATTTTTGCTTATTAGTGTGGTTGAATTGTATCATCGAAGGTCAGCAGCAAAGACATTAATTAATAAAAATGGGATTAGATACATTTGTGTTAAACATATTTAATTATTGCAGGTTTGCGTCATAGTCTGAGTTTGCATTTCACTGTTTTAATTCATTTTGATAAATACTAAATCTGTTTTTTTGTGAGTAGGATGAATTAATGCACATTCACGTTTAGTCTAGAACTACATCATGTTCACACAGTAATCATGTCACACAGCGCACATAACACCTCTGTACTCCTGATTTCTCCAAATATGGGGAAAGGAGAGCTGTTCAGCAATAAATGGGAAAAAACAAAGTAAAGGGCCTTACTGTTTTGAAAAAGTAACTTAGTATTTTCTTGGAAATTAAGTAAATAGTAAAGAACGCAACTTTAAAAAAAAAAAATTTGTTTTAAAATTTCTGAAATGCATAATTGTGTGTTGGATGAGGTAGTTTAAACGTAAATATGCAAGCAATCCACTTCGGGCACTGATGTTTGATACAACTGAAGGTGGCAATGTATAAACAATTTTACTTGTGCCATTTTCATACATCTTGTTCTAGGCAGTTTGATTAGTTTACCCCAAAGTGTTAAGTAAACATTAACTAACATGCAAATAACATGTAATAAGGTAGTGTGATTCATGCAGTAGTTCATATGTCATGTCGTAGTTAAAAAAAAAAAAAAAAAAAAAAAAAAAAAAAAAAAAAAAAATGTTAGTTTCTTCATTAGTTCTTGTTACTACAAACTAAAACAATCATTAGTTCTAGTCAGAATGATGAATTCAGGATTAGTAATGATATTCTGTACTGTTATTGTAAAGTGTTACCTAAAAATGTAAACAGTCGTGCACAGTCAACAGCTATACACAGTAACAAACTCTGCTCAAAGTACAAGCATAGCAATAATCCAGTCGACAGCTATAAGTGGTAACACACTGGTACAAAAGCACATAAAAATGTGCATTGGCTTGCACAGCATCAACAGCCATACGCGGTAACGAACTGTTCTCAAATTGCAAGCATAGCAATGAACATCTATAAACAAGTAAGGCTAGAGAATCTGACTGATAAGCATATCCCTTAAATGGGCCAAAATCAGCCAGTCGTCCAGATAATTTAGAATGTGCATACTGCTCGCTCCGAGATGGGAAAGCGCTGCACCTATGCACTTCGAGAATGTGCACGGAGATAAAGACAGCCCAAATGGGAGATCTGAATACTGGTTAACTGTGCCCTCGAATGAGAATCTCAGGAAGCGCCTGTGGCACGTCGCAATCTGAAAATGGAAGTATGGATTCTTCAGATCTACGGATGTAAACCAGTACCTGGGGTGGATTTGTGTCAGGATCTGCTTCAGGGTTGATGTGCCTCAGGTCCAGAATCAGACGGAGTCCCCCATCTCTCTTGGGCACTACAAAATAGTGTCTGTAAACCTCGCTCTCCAGCTTGCTCGTGGTATTTGCTTTATCGCTCCTTTCTCGAGCAGACTATGAACCTCTTGTCTGAAAAAAGGGAAGTGACAAAACACTACTTTGGGATTCTGTAACCAGATAACCCCCACACAATACATGTGAGTCTCTGCACTAGAGCTATCCACATGCTGCCGTGTGCCTCTCTGCTGTCAGGTATGCATCTCTTAGATTCAGCTTCGAGCTTGATGATATGTATTTTTCTGAATTGGAACTGATTTTAATTCGGAATTGGCTTCTAACTGTATAATTATGTAATTGGCATGATCCATTTTTACCTGACTAATAATAAATTGTTATATTTGATTTATTCTGATCTCTTCTGAAATCATTATTTCAAGTAGATTAAAGTACAGTCTGGTGTTTCTGCAAATCTGCGTCCAGGATAGATCATACCGAAGTACCAATGAGTAAAGCAGGGGCTCATCTTTAGGGATCTTCTGATTTCTGACTGTCACTGGCTTAACAAGATGCAGTTTTCGTGATTATAAAATAAAAATACACTTTTTGTTTTGTGCTAGTAGGGTGCAGCCTACTTAAAGGTGTCCTTTGAAATATTACGTGAGTAACTCAAAAGATACCAAAAATCAATCAAAGCTGCAAAATCTCAGTACTTCTCTGACATCATAGCGAAAAACTCCCATAAGCCTAAAATGCTTTTTACTGTTTTAAATTCGGGGGCAGGAGCATTGTGAAACGCCTCCCGAGGGGGTCTCTTCACGCTTTCCCTACCTAGAGTGGTGGTCGCTCTACAGCCGACGCCTGCAGGAAGGGCGGTGTTGATCTAGCAAAACACCGGAATCTGTTAGTGTCCTTTAAGTATGCCTTGGTGAGTCTGGCTTCTTCAATCGCGGGGAGTGGTGGTTTCGAGCCTTCAACTGGAATTCGCCAGTTCACTTTTAACTTCACTGCAGGAGCAACTATTAGCAGCCGAATCAACCGCCCGCGCACCTGTGCGCGGAGCAGAACCGCGATCGAATTAAATTGCCGACCATGTTTTCTGCTGCAAGGTCTTGGGTGGGGGGGGGGGGGGGGTAGGATGTTGTTGGGCCTAGCATTTTAGCTATAATAAATAAGTCCATTCTCTCAAGTGTTGTTCCTAAATATCTAAAACATACAACTGTTAAACCTTTGCTTGAAAAAACAAATCTCGACCCAACCATCCTCTCCAATTATAGACCTATTTCAAATGTATCTTTTATTTCTAAAATTTTAGAGAAAGTTGCATTGGAACAACTGCAGAGTTTTCTAGAGCTAAACAGTGTTTTCGAAGAATTGCAATCTGGGTTTAGAAAATATCACAGTACTGAGTCAGCTTTACTAAAAGTTTTTAATGACATTTGCTATCCGTTGATTCTGTGATACTCTTACTTTTAGACCTAAGTGCTGCCTTTGATACTGTGGACCACAGAATTCTTATCTCACGACTTAAGCAATGTGTGGGTATTGAAGGTTGTGCGTTTAACTGGTTTAAGTCCTAGCTGAATGATAGAACTTCTATTTCTGTTTTGGACTATAGAGTTCCTCAGGTCTCCATTCTGGCCCGTCTTGTTCTCGTTGTATATGCTTCCTTTGGGTACTATTTTTTTTCTAAACATGGGGTGTCATTTCACTTTTATGCTGATGACACACAAATTTATTTGCCCCTAAAGAAAAATGGCAAAAAAAAGGCTTAAGCTCACTATCAGCATGCTTGTCTTGATGAGAGCAAAAATGAGGTTATGGTGTTTTGGCCTACACGTGTGCCAGATGCTTTTGATGGTGACTTGGGAGATTTGGTTCCCCATGTAGAACCCTCTGTGAAAAACCTGCGTGTTATTTTTTATTCTGCCCTCAAATTTTGTGGTGGTGGCCAAGAACAAACAGGACAGTTGTGGGCAAAAATGGCTGATTTATTCTTCCATCAAAAATAAACAAAAATGATAATCAAATGCAAAGGAGCAGATATAACAAAGGTCCAGTCCAACATAATCCTACAAACTCCACTAAAATAAAAGGAAAAATAACTGAACTTAAACAGGCCTACAAAAAATAAATCTGCCCTGCTAACAATGTAACAAACAAAAATACAAACAATGGAAGAACTGGAATTAGCCCAGATGAAATGCAAACCAACTGGTAGTGCCAGCAGCCTCTAGATCAGGGTTCCTCAATAGGCGGCCCGTGGACCACATCCGGCCCGTGAGAGAAAAAAGTTTGGCCCGCGCTAATTTCAAATAATGTGGCATGAAAATTCAAACGCAGCATCAGAAAGCTACATTAAAGGTGCAGTAGGAGATCTTGGAAAATGCTAACTTTAGCCTGATAGCACAGAAGAGCGACCGTCCCACCCTTCCTGCAATCACCATCCAAGGTCACGCCCCCTGAATGCATTACGCTCACAGACCAGAACACCAGAGACAACATTAAAATAGGCCTACCATGTACATTGTTTCCACATTCTTCCAGTCCCGCTGCGCTCCTCCCTGCGCTCTACAACTTTCTCCTATGCCTCTCTTATCAGTTTTACGTTTGTTCTGTTTGACCATGAGTTCCCTGTGAATGTACCAGTCCCGGATTATTCCGCCCGATGATTCCAGTTCGTGAAACGGCGTATTGTTTCCATACAAATCATTAAAGTGTGCGAGACATTTAAAAAATTTAATAGTAATTTATTTACAGTAGGTATATTATGTTCACACTTCACACGGTCTCTAGTAGTTTTTCGTCTGTGTGTGAAGACGCTGCCAGCACCAATCCATTAATGAATTTTTCCGAATTGATTAACTTCAACGGATTTCCCCAGCTTTCCTTGCGTGAGGACTGGAATTGGGAACCACTGGGTGACATCAGGTGTCATTCACCAGTGAGAAAACTTTAAAAGTACTACAATACCATGAAGGAAGATCGGCTTGTTGATGTTTGTCTGCCATTCTTGCTCTGTCTGCACAGCATGTGCGTGAACGCACTGATGACATTCTGTCTCGCGAACCAGAAGTGCGCAGATGTATGCACATACATATGTTGACAGGCAGGTAAGAAAGCCGATTAAAACGCTTGGACCGAGCGTTTTGATTGTACCGAACATTCTTTTTCTCCTACGTCCCTTCCCACAGAATACATAAACATTTTAGCCACTTTAACTTAAGATGCTATCCAGGATTGTTTAGAGACTTTTAAACCAGCATAACAAAAAATGTGCACCATCATCTTTTGTTCAAAAAAATTGCACCTTTAACTTACGTCGTGTCTACACCGGACGCGAGCGGCAGAGCGCGACGCAATAAAATACAATAGAACTCATTATAATCAGTGATGCTGTCTTGGATACAGCGCACCACGACAAATCCCGACAGTAAACTGCTGACTCGTTCGATTTATAGCGTACTGACACAACGATCAAATGATTTGCAATGCTTTGTGGAGCCCAGTGTAGATACGGTGTGACAGCAAAACATGGTGCACGTGTAGAAATGTAAAGTGGACACAGAACATAAATTATGTTTCTACTCCTTTCTGCCTACGGGGAACTCTTGGCCACTCTGAACGTGAGTGAGTGACTGATAGCTTGATATGGAGACCTGTTGTTCCAGTGGTTCATTCACAGTTTTAATGTACAAGTTTGCTTTAATTTATTTTAAAATATCTATTGTTGCTTTCACTATGGCTATAAAGAAAATGCAAAATAATATTCAAACTCACATTAGACACTTTTAACATTGAATAAAGCACATAATCATTACCTGAGATTATCACTGTCATATTTTGTATGTCGTTCATGCCGCGACGTCGCAGAACATAAAAAACGTTTCTAATTACTACCGTAATTGAGGAACCCTGCTCTTCACAATGAAACATACATTTTAACATTAACTAACACAATATAACCAGTTACCTAAATCAAAATAAGGAAACTGTTCAAACAAATTAACAAAGAAGCAACTAAATGAAATGAAGTAAAGGATCCCCCTCAGAGTTTGAACAGTGATGGTACAGTCCAATTTCCTCTTGCACAGCACAAGTTAGGGAACTGAAGCTCCACCGCTCCCTTTGTTTGGTGACACATGAGCTGTGTCCCAAAGTTGAGTGTGCACACTTCGAAGGCCACGGATTTCGAAGGCCAGGCCTGCGAAGTGCACGAAGGGCCCTCCGAAGTGCATGAAGGACGTTCCACCTTCGCAGGATTTCCTAATTGCAACACCAGATGTTCCCGATTAGCACTCTGTCACATAGCAACGGTGTGAGAGGAGAACTGACGAGGGGACAATCCTGCCAGGATAGGTGGAACCAGAATTGCTCATTTTTGTTTTTATGTTTTACGTCATAATGGAGGAGACGGTGATGTACCTCAGGCTTAGCCAAGACCGAGGCCAGGTAAGTTACACTGGCTTTCTGTGTCCTTTGTCGGATTACAAATACATGCAAGGATTTCCTGGAGGCTTACTTGAATAGTGTAATGATACATATGAAAGAAAGAAAAAGAAAAAAAAGAAAAAAAGAACCAAACACACAGCACATTCAGTTCAACGCAGACTGATATCTTACAAAGGTGCGATTTTATATAGTTTATTGTCTTGACCATGGTGATCATATGTAGACAGGTTTGCAACCTGGATTTTTTTAGGCAGTTAAGCATAAAAATAAAATGTGAAAAAAAATAGAGCATTGTACAGCTCAATGCTCAGTGGCAGCCATCACAGCTGAACAGTGTTCTGTTTGACCGGTCCGAGTCCTTCAGATGCAGCCTCTGATATAGTTAGCAACAATTTGTTAATATTCTGACAAAATGTTGATACTTTTATTTTCAAAATAATCAGAGGTGGAAGTAAGTACATTCGTTAAGTATACTCGTACAAATATGAAGTACTACGTTTTCCTTTTTTCCTCACAGGACAGCAACACTACAAAAATATGGTCTTTTATAACATGATGCATTGTTGTAGATTAAACTACCCAACAGTATATTTAGTAGGCAACTTTAAATTTAATAACCTTGAACATATTCAGAAGTAAAATGCAACATACACAGTAGTGCAGCAGTAATATTAATGCAAAACCATCCTGACGAATTCTTTTTCAGAACAATACTGTATACCTTTACTTTTACTCCTTATACCTTAAGTATATTAGAGTATGCAAGATATTTTTATTTAAAGGATAGTTCAGCCAAAAAATTTAATTCTGTAATAATTTACTCACCCTTAAGTTGTTCCAGGTTTGGAATTTTTGGGTGAACTATCCCTTTAGCTAAGGTTATAAATATGGCTAGTAGTTTTTCTCCAATGTGGTATTAGTAGTTACTAAAAGTAGTTTACTAAAGTACCTCAATATTTCTTCTACTGATTACTTTGTCATAGCTCTAAACAATTTGTCTTTTCCTTCTTTCCCTACGTCAGACCAGACCCCTGTACTGCAGGACAAAGCTGAATGTGCTAGTGCTGGACAGGTTTTTAATGGTTTTCGGCTGAGCAGGGAGGCCCTGACAGTGCTGCTGGATCTTCTGAGAAGTGAACGGCAACGCGGATGGGGTGCCACAATCCAGACCCTGGTGTTTCTTTACTCTCTGCCACTGGCACATCATTCAGAGTGGTCTCCAGAGTGTTTGACATGCCTCGTTCCACTGTCACCGCATTGTCCTCAGAGTCGCTGAGGAGGTGCTGGCCATTCACCAAGAGATTCACCTCCCGAAGACCCCAGAACACTGAGGCAGGGCTGGGCTTAAAATTGATGGGTTTTTCTGATGTTAAACCTAAGCTATGTTGTAAATACAGTAGTTGTAAAAAGTACTTTCAGTAATGTAATAACATTTTTTCTACTCCTCTGTTGTCCTTATAACGACAAAATATTTACAGGACAAAAATATAAACATATAGATGAATGTTTTGTAAAAAAAATTATAAGCTGCATTAAAAAAATAAAATTAACAATGTACATAATTACTACTTTTATTTACACATGTGCAATATGCAAAACAAAAATACAAATTGTACAGAAAGTACTCGGGCTCATTTACAAATAAATTACACTACAACAATGAATAATGTACACAACTTATTTCATTTTTAACTTGCATCGCAAAAATAAACTACAGAAATTAGGTTGTTTCATTGACAATGTGACATTTTAAAAAAAGATATTGAAAAACTGTAATGTACCCATTTTTCCACTGCTTTCTTTTGCCTAATAGAGAATGGCTAATAAATGATGTGTTTGTTAAGCATTCTCTCAAGAAGAGAAAACGGTCCCTCCATTCTCTCCCTGCGCTCTTCTCTCCTCTCCCTCTCCCCCTCTCTCTCGCTCTCTCCCTCTCTATCTCTCTCTCTGTGCGCAGTGTTTGGCGTGTGCAGGTACGAGTGATATACTTTTTCTTTCCTTTCGTGTTTATTGTTGGACAATTTAGATTGGGAGGGTAAGGTAGTTTATAACATACCGGAGCGTTTGCTCTTGGTTTCATATCAGCAGCATGGCTGCCTCAGGTAGTGGGAATTTTGATTTCCTGATGAGGCGTGTCATGGTGTCAAAGTAGACTCCGCTGTGAATGTGGAAGAATGCAGTCTGGCTATAGGTGAAATGACTGGAACTGAAAACATCCTGTCGGCATCCCGTATGAATAATGCTATTGTGGTGTTTCTAAAGACAGTGGATTTAGCGAACCAGTTAGTTGAAAGTGGTGTAGTAATCAATGGAATTTTCACCCCGGTGCTTCCCCTCTCTACTCCATCGAAAAGAGTAACTTTGTCTAATGTGCCACCTTTTATCTCGAATGAGGTTTTGACTGGAATGCTTTCTCGTTATGGCAAACTTGTTTCTCCGATAAAGATGATTCCAATCGGGTGCAAGTCCCCGTTATTGAAGCATGTTGTGTCTTTTAGGCGTTATGTCTACATGCTTTTACAAGACAATTTGGATGAACTGGATTTGGCTTTAAATTTTCATCAGATTTAAACTGTTATTTTTGTCACAACAAACAGCATGAAATGTTTTTCTTGTGGGGAAACAGGTCATTTGATCCGTGCTTGTCCAGGCAGTTTAAATCAGCCGAATAAAAATTACCAGCTGATGGTGAGAAAAATCATGTTGCGCGTGATGATGAGATGCAGAAGTTTATTGTTGCTTTGCCTGCTGCTGTTGATGCACCTAGCACAAGTCTGCCTCAGAAATCGGGACCAAAGAGAGTAGTTGACAAAATAATTCCAGACGTAATCCGATTGATACGCCTGATGAGAGAGAGAATGCTGCGGTTGACGCGGAAAGAGACGGGCCTTCCCCGGTAGATGAGCAGTCAGTGCAGGTTCTGGTGAACGAATCGCGAGATAGCGGTAACCCGGTTATAGCTGGGTAGCAAACGTCTCTGAACATAGGGCAAGATCAGATTTCCATGATAGATTTAGATGATCTTGCTTTTAAAATGCCTCTGAAGAGACGATTAAAGCAACAGCACACCGGTAAACAGACTAAAAAATCTAACAATTGTGACTTGAGTCAATCTGAAACTGAGAGTGAAAGTGATTTCTTTTAGTTTTTCATGCAGTTTACCTCAAAGTGTTTTTTCTGGCCGGACTTATACTGTAGAGGATATAAAGTCCTTTCTTAAGGTGACCAAGAATGCCAGAAAGAATGAAGTTTGAAGGATATTTTCCTGATGTTCTGCAATTCATTGAAAAGGCAAAGTTTTTTAGGAATGATGAAGGTTTTACTAACCAGGAAGTGTATCGGCTAAAGAAAATTCTTGCCAAACTTAATGCCCAACCAAGGCTTACTGCTAGTAATGATAGCACATAAATACCTTGCTGGAGAAATTCCGGTAATGGGCTGATTCCTGTATTGCATTTGCCTGCTTTGTTTAGATTGTCGCCACCTCTACTGAATGAATCCCGCCCCCTTAAATGTATATAAACTCTACTGTGCTGAGCTATAGTCAGACTTGGATGACTGCAGCGACGCACAGCGAGTCCTCAATAAAGAGTGACTTCTGTATGAAAGATATCCCAACGTCTCCTGGTTTCTGCTTCGACGAGGAAAAAGTTTCCTACAGTTTTGGTGCCGTGACCCGGATAGAGCTCCTCACCTGAATCCAGATTGAAACTTCAAGCTCAACAAAGATCTGACTAAGTTCCAGATTGAATCTTTCTGTACAACCAAGGGTTGGTGAGTTCCACTCTATCCAAAAGAACATTTAAGACCAGTACAAATTGTGTTATCCTCTGTGCTGTCAGAGAAGAGTTAACAGACAGCTGTAGGGTTTGGTTAACTAAGTTATCCTCTAAAAAATTTATTTTAGAGATGAAGGTTATCCTCTGTTTAGGCAGGGAAGATTAGCATTACGTGCTAGTATTTGTTACCCTCTGTTTCGGCAGAGAATAATTTGTTACCCTCTGTTTAAGCAGAAGTTTAGAGTAAAGTGCTAGTAAATTTGTTATTTGCTTTGCTTTGCCAAGGAAGGTTAACAATAGTTGATATGTTAACAAGCGTACCCTCTGTTGATCAGAGAAGTTTTAGTGTTTTGATTGTGTGGTAACAAAGAAACTCACAAAATGTTTAGAAAGAATGCTAGACTGATCCCCACAACTGAAAAAGGTGGTCTCGCGACTCCTTTGTGGTCAGATAGCGAATTCAAATCACTGTTAGGAGTGCAAATGAACCTAATAGTCACTGAGAAAGTTAGACAAGAACTAACTCAGAAATATGAGATCCATCCTGACAAGACTTGGTCTGTAGATAAGTGTAAAAAGGTACTAGAAGTATGTATATGCAAGAACAATGTGAAAGGCATATCTGCTGCCACAGAGAATTTGGTTTAGCGCTAGCTACACAACAGTCTCAGCGTATCTCAGAGCTAGAGGAACAGAACAAAGAGCTCCGTGCTAGAGTATCCTCTTTGACTAAGAAATTGAACCGCAACAAAGCTGCAGAAAAAACTGATGTGGAAGAAATTAGTCAGCCTGATAACAATTATCCTGACTTACAAGCTTTCTTTGAAACAAATGTAGCCATCCAATCAGTAACTGACGTGCCTGTAGATTCAGTGAAGGTATGTGGCGCGAGGAGAAGATTTCAGGGAATTGAAAGTGTTCCTCCCAACTCTTCTGTTGTCCAAGTACAAACTGTTGCCAAAGCACTAGGACCTAAAGATATAGAGAGACTATCCCAGAGCTTACCCTCAGCACGCACAAATTTTTCTGAATTTAGAAGAGCATTGAGCAGCAAAATGCGTCTCTATGACATGTCGTTAGCAGAAGTCACACAGCTGATGTCACAAATTCTAACTGAATCTGAATTCAACAGTTTTGAGTCTGCTGTTACTTCTGAACTACAACATGCCAGTAAAGGCGATTTGAGAGAAGGTGTTTTGAAAATTCTAAAGAATATCATGGGACCCAGAATAGACTGCAGCATACAGTGGAATAGCTGACACTCCAGAGAAGGTACTGGATCATAAAGGACCACTAGTTCGAGCATGGTTTGATGGCCTTTTATCAGAGCACAGATCTGCTTTGCCGTTCTTAGATCTAACCTGGTCCACTGGAAGTTTGCAAAACAACTTGGACAGGTTAGCTACATGGGAAAGAGACTCTGATGTTAAAAGCCAGAGTAAAGATTGCAGCAGTATCCTTTCAGGTCAACACAGAGAACTGACAGAAACGTAAAAGTCCTAAGAGGGAGGGCAGTTGTCATTACTGTGGTAAACCTGGACATTGGATGAAAGAGTGTAGGAAAAGCAAGAAGATATTAGGAGAAATTAACAGCTTTACTCAGCTCCTACTCAGTCTACTTACCATGAAGCAGCCCCTCCCCACTTCACCGAACGGTTGGAGCAGCTTGCTCAGGTGTTAACTGTTAAGGCTTTGAGTGCTTAATTTCCCCTGTAATCCAATAACAAAATAATTTTTGTGAAAGGTAGCATACAAGACAAAGAGATTGACTTTTTGTTGATACAGGTGCAGTAATTACAGGAATTCCTAAAAAAATTGGCTAACAGACAGACTGTAAACATAATATGCCCTCATGCAGTGTCCGCACTAATGAATCAATCAAAAGTCACTTCTGTCACCTGGGGAAATTGGTTAACAACCCTCACAGCCCCGAACATTGTTTTACAGCGTGCGCCAGTCACAACCCCATCCTCATGTATGATGTCTGTAATGACTGAAGTTGTGTTAGAGGATGAAGGTGAAATGACTCACGATTGTGTTACGCTCACATACGCAGCTACAAGTGAAATAACAGAAACAGAATTTGAGTTGTTTGTTGATGGTTCAGCTCAAGTCATTGAAGGTAACAGACGAGCAGGCTATGCAGTCTCTTCCACCACTGAAGTGGTAGCTTCAGGTCATCTTCCAGATCATTTTTAAGCTCAAGCTGCAGAACTAGTAGCCTTAACTAGAGCATGCACGCTAGCTTCAGGATTAGTTGCAAATATCTACACTGATTCTAGGTATGCTTTTGGGCTGGTTCATGATTTCGGTGTCATTTGGCAAAGTAGACAGTTTCTAACTTCTGCTGGATCCCCCATTAAGCATGCTGGATTAGTGAAAGATTTTATGTTTTCCATGAAACTTCCAAAGAAATTAGCGGTGATCAAAGTGAAAGCACATCTCACAACTAATACTATGGAAGCTAAAGGTAATGCTCTTGCTGATGTAGCTGCTAAACAGGCTTGTTCCTATGCAACTGTACAAGTGTGTTCTGGTAGTACAGCACAGAAGACAATTCTGCCTCCTGAATCAATATTGATCTGTACAAAGACGTTCCTCTATATGAAGCATGGACATGGTTAGACAAAAGAGCCACAGTGGATTCATCTCACTGCTGGACCAAAGAGGGTAAGTATGTCGCTCCCGAATCACTTCTGCCATATTTGGCTCAACAAATACACAATTTGGGTCACAGTGGTCCAGCAACGATGAATCACAGGTTCTCAAATCAATGGTGAAATCCAAAATTCAGAAATGTAGCCACCGAAACAGTCAAGTATCTCGCCTTTGGTGTGTTACATGTCAGAAAAATAATGATGTGTCAGCAGCAGCTACAGCAGCAACACATACCCCAGCTCCACCAGGACCATTTCTTCACCTGCAAGTTGATTACATATCGTTGCCTCCTTGTAAGAGAAAAATGATGTTTTGGTAGTAATAGACAAGTTCTCGAGATGGATAGAAGCTTATCCAACAGGGCGTGCTACAGCTGCACATACTGCTAAATGTCTTGTCACTGATTTCATTCCCAGATGTGGATTACCAGATTGCATTGACTCAGACCAAGGTACACACTTCACAGGACAGGTAGTCAAGGAAGTGTCTAAAATGTTGAAGATTAAGTGGAATCTTCACTGCCCATACAGGCCACAAGCATCAGGAAGGGTTGAACGAGCAAACAGAACAATCAAAACCAGGCTAAGCAAAATGCATCAGGAAGGAGTACCATGAGTCGAAGCGCTGACAGCGGTACTGTGTAGTATGAGAGCACCACCTAACAGATCAGTAGGACTGAGCCCTCATAAGATTATTACTGGACGCCCAATGCAGATGCCAGGTGTGATTGATCTTAGAAATGCTGATGTACACATTGCCTCAGATGCCCTGATCACTTACTGTGAAAACCTCACAAAGACAGTACAAAGTGCCAGAGAGAGAGTTGAATCGTGTTGGCAGACTCCACCAGAAGGGGGACACACAATCATCCCAGGTCAGTGGGTCATGATAAAGTCATTCAGAAACAAACCGTTAGAGCCCCGTCATGTGGTCAGACAGACCACATGTCCCGTTGACTGTGGGGACTGTTGTTCACAGTGCTTGCACGCTTCCTTGTTCTCGTCTGTGCTTCGGTACACTGGCTGCCATCGGTTCAACCTGGACTCATATTTCACATTGTAAAGTTGTTCCTCCACCAACAGGGATTGGATAGGACACACGGACCAGTGAGGAGCCTAGGGAAGAACCGAATGCAACAGGCTTCGGGGGCCAACCCTGCGTTGAAGAATCCCTCATAGGCCTTCCCATCCACTAGTCCATCCTTACCTCGCTGTTATTTAGGTGTCGCAGGAATCAAGAAATAGGGAAAGAAGGAACAACAATTGCAGACTCAGATCGAACAAAGGATACAACCCTAGTGTTTGCAGTCTTTTACAACAAATACTGCTCTGTCGTCTTTTGTTTTCTTTCTTACTCTGTGCAGATACCACTTGATGGCTGTCCCGAGACCCATACGCACCGACCTCATCACCTGTGTATGAAGCCACCACCTCTGAAAGACAACTAGACCCCCTACCAAGCCAACTGTCACAGAAGAAAAAATTAAATACACAACGCAGAGAATCACATACGGGAACTTCAGTCATCCATCAACATGATCAAGATTGCCATACTAGTAATCATCATGGACATCGCACAAAGTATAGACTCCAGAAACAACATATTCTTAGAGCTGATGAATATGTCAAGAAATGCCTTGTTTGCTGGAAAGAACGTTTGCATGCCACATCCACTTTCAGTAGGAGTAGGAATCCCATGGGTAGCACACCCCATTTCTGACTGTGATACTTGCACTCTATTTGGTGTGGTCACTAATGGAATTTTTAACAAAAGCACATGTCATGACGTGACTGCTCCTCCAGCCTCACCATGTTGCACTCCAGGTTTAAGGTCCTGCAATTTGACGACAAGCACACCGGTTATGACAGACTTATTCTTACCAATGACATTTAGTTGGTGTGTTGAATATCTATCCTCAGATTCTAAAGACTTTGGAAAAATTCCCAGTGCTGCATGTGGTTTCATAATTAAAATGGGAATGTCACTGAAGACAGAAATCTCATCATCCACACGACAAAAGAATGAGGATGTGGAAGTATGTATTAGGCAAACTCGATCATTACCCAAGCTATTTAGTGTGAACCAATGGTACAGGATTCCCCCTCCAACAGGCATGTTTTGGCTATACGGAACCTCAATCTATAGTGTACTACCGGCCAAGTTTAATGGCAGGTGCACCTTAGTCTATGCCCTACCTGCAGTCAGAGAAAACTTGAAATCCACTCCAGTACTTTTAAGTGATTCAGCTCCTACCACGAACACAGAAGATGGTTGCCTTCCAGGACTCACTTAACACTTAAGGAATTGGTGAAAAAATAAAGGGTCGCCTTGGTAAATGGAAATTTTTGCTTCCAAAGATATCATATAGAGGCCGTATATTGATTATCAATAACTTGCTAGCATCCTCTCTATGGCATCGGCTAATGTGTGTTGATCCTCTGTCAAACTTCTTATTCAAAATTCAATCAATTCTGATAGATTTTTTGGGGGATAAACTGCACTGGGTTCCAAAAGCTGTTCTGTATTTGCCCAAGGAAGAGGGTGGTCATGGACTTATGCATTTGCAGAGCAGGATAGCAGCTTTTCGGCTTCAATTTGTACAGAGAATTTTGTTTGGACAAGTGGACTCGAACTGGAGATCTATAGCTTTCATGGTTCTGCAGTCTTTTGGAAGCCTGGGTATGGACAGGTCTTTGTTCTGGTTGAATCCCAAAAAGATGGATCTATCCAAGTTTCCTATTTTTTTTCCTAATGTTTTGAAGGTGTGGACTTTGTTCACTGTGCAAAGACCCTGCGGAATAATTTCCTTATACTGGTTTTTACAAGAACCTTTAGTCTGTGGTTCACGCATTGACATATCACTTAAGGGTCCTTTCCCTGCACTCAGTGGAATTCTCCTCTCTTCTAAGGTTACAACTCTTGGATGCCTATTACCGTCAGCTGGAAAAGACTTCAAAGATATTGACTTAGTTGCTGGACATTTGGGCCTTCATTCAAAATGTACAGTCGCTAAACTTCTTGAGAAATGGAGAGCTGCTCTCACAGCAGAAGAAATCAAGTTGCTGGAGGACTACTATGAGGGGTTAATTGTTCCAAACAGTGATGATACATTCCCTGTTTTGTCATTATCTCCCAATTTAGACGATTGTAAAGGTGTTTTCTTGCACTGTGAAGATGTGACACTAATTGGCCTAAAGCCAGCTTCTGGAAAATAAATGTATAAAATGTGTGTTAAATCTTTAAACAAAATGTTTTTAAATAATAGAGTGGATACTCCCTGGCGTAATATTTTACATTTGGGAGAGGGTGAGTACCCTGAATGGAGAACGTTGTACAAGTCACCATTGACAAAAAAAATCGGGGATCTGCAGTGGAGAATTTTACACGGTGCAGTGGCAGTTAATGCCTTTATCTCCCATGTTTTAAATCCTGATGTTGGTCATGATTGCCCCTTCTGTCTGCAGAGAGAAACTGTATTTCACGCATGTACGCATTTATGCAATGTTCTAGACTTGAGCCTTTGTTTACTGTTTTACAGAATTTATTTTGGGGTTTTGAGACCTTTTCTATTAGGATTTTTATTTGTGGGTTTAAATATGTTCAGAGAAAACGATTTAAATGTCAGCTTTTGAATTTTTTATTAGGTCAAGCTAAAATCGCTATCTATGGTACTAGGAAACACAAAATTTAACGAAACATGAGTTATAGTTTATTGGCAGTTTTTTTTAATTCAGTAAAATCTATAATTCTCATTGATTTTCATTATTTTAAAGCTATGGATGATCTTCTTTCTTTTGACTTGATCTGGTGTAATGGTGGAGCTTTGTGTGAGGTTTTTGAAAACACTTTGGTTTTTGGCCCAAATTTTGCTTAATTGTCTGTAAATTGACTTGATTGTCTGGATAATGTGTTAATATTGTTGTAATAAAGTTTCTTTCTAAATCTAACCCCCCCCCCCTCCCCTTTGTATTTACTTTGTATTTTTTGTTAAGTCTTTCCCCAGCAGTCTAATTTTCTCCAGAATAGTACTAAAACAAGAGAAAATGGAAACACTTATGACAAATATAAAGACAGGTTTGCAATCTTAACATTAAAAAATATAAAAAAATATGACAGCAGGACATGCATACAAAATACTGAAGTGCTAAAGTTTGGTTAAAACATTTATAGACATATCTTGAATGACAGCACTACAAAAACACAACAAATTGAAAGACTATTGCCTTATATAGTGGTTGTCATTGTTTGTGGGCTTTGTGTTAGAAAAAAAACTGGCTTTTAACACTTCAATATGAATTCCCACACAAGAATTCTCACCCGTCCTGTTCTTCTTCTTTTGATGTTGTATGGCGGTTGGCAAACCCCGCCCTGTTCTTTGAATATAAACACCGTTTTCATCTGCTCGCAAGTGATTCTGGGATATGGTAGGGTGCGAAGTGTCCATCAGATGTACACTTCATTTTCCTGGGAAATGGAGAGTGCATTTGAAGTCACTTTCGAAATACGTCAGCCTTCATCGCACCGCGGTGACGCAATCGGCCTTGGAATGCAGTCTTCGGAGGGTGCATTCTGAATTGGGACAGCTTACGTCGTGACACTGTGACGCAATCGCACTTCAAATGCGCACTCCGGAGTCCACGCACTTCAGTTTGGGACACAGCTATGGAATACGTCCGTTCACGTTGGACGTACTCCCATACTCTCCTATGTGACCAGAGACTCTAGGACTCAGGTAAAGTACAGACAAAGAAGTGTGCAGCCTCTATGTTCAATAAACTTAAATAATCTTTACCTGGTGTGTGTTTTTTATAATGAATAAGGGGATTTAAAGTAACAAATAACTAATTTAACCATTAACCAATAAACAGTAAAGCAAATTCAAATAAATATAACAAAAATTACCAAATAAAACCGAGGTAGAGACTAAACATGTGAAGTGGGCTACGCACCCGTCACACTCTCCCCCACCTCCAATTCCTCGCTCACATGGCGGGAAAGGAAGTCAGCAGCAAGATTCTCTTTCCCTGGCCGATGAATAACAGTAAATTGATAGGGTTGTAGAGACAGGTACCAGCGAGTTATCCAGGCATTAGAGTCCTTCATTTTATTCATCCATACAAGGGCTCGGCGGTCCGTCTCTAAAGTGAAATGTCTGCCCAAGAGATAATATTTAAAATAGTCCAGAGTCCACTTTACTGCTAAACATTCCTTCTCAATTGTGAAATACCGCATTTCCATAGGGAACAGTTTAACCCAGAGGGTGACGATTCTCCCCTTCTCCTTGAAGTAAAACTGCTCCTAGGCCAATTCCCGAAGCATGAGTCTCGAGCAGGATCTGGAGAAAGAGGCATGGAAACATTGGACTCATTCTCAGCGGTCTCAGAGGGAAGAATTGGTCCTGACAAACCTCCAGGCTCAGGGGTGGTACGCAAGTCCACTTCCTCCCTAAGAAGGTTGAACTGATGCTGCATAGTCTTCCAGCGTTGCTCCTGCTGGGCTGTTTCCTGCTCCATGTGGGCTTGTCGTTACTGAAACTCCATATTTTTATGGAACATCTCTGCTAGGTCCTGCAAAGTCAGCTGTCCAGGATCTTCCACCATCTGAACTGCACCTGCAGCTGGTTCATCCTCTGACTCCTCCACCACAGATGCTTCTTTCCTTTGTTTGAACTGCATCAATTTCTTGGGAGCCATATTGCCATTCCTCAAACTGTCCTTTCCTGGCTTATCCCACCGCTGCCACTGATTTGTGGTGGTGGCCAAAAAAAAACAGGACAGTTGTGGGCAAAAATATGGTTGATTTATTCTTCCACCAAAAACAAACAAAAATTATAATCAAATCCACAGGAGCAGATATAACAAAAGTCCAGTCCAACATAATCCCTATGAACTCAACTAAAATAAAGGAAAAATAACTGAACTTAAACAGGCATACAAAAAATAAATCTGCCCTGCTAATAAAGTAACAAACAAAAATACAAACAATGGAAGAACTGGAATCAGCCCAGATGAAATACAAACCAGCTAGTAGTGCCAGCAGCCTCTAGATATACCCATGTAGCCTCTACCAAACAAAATTAAAGGTAAACAATCAGATATTCCTTTAACAACTAAACCCCAAATAACAAATAATATTCACAACGAAACATACATTTTAACATTAACTAACATAATATAACCAGTTACCTAAATCAAAATAAGGAAACTGTTCAAACAAATTAACAAAGAAACAACTAAATTAAATTAAGTAAAGGATCCCCCTGAGAGTTTGAACAATGATGGTACAGTCCAATATCCTCTGGCACAGCACAAGTTAGGGAACTGAAGCCCCGCCTCTCCCTTTGTTTGGTGACACATGAAATGCGGCCATTCACTCCATGGACCAGAGACTCTAGGACTCCGGTAAAGTACAGACAAAGAAACATGTGTGCACCCTTCTATGTTCAATAAACTGTTAAAGGGGTCATATGATGCAATTTAAATTTTTCCTTTCTCTTTGGAGTGTTACAAGCTCTTGGTGCATAAAGAAGTTTTGTAAAGTTGCAAAGACTAAAGTCTCAAATCCAAAGAGATATCCTTTGATAAAAGTTAAGAGTCAGCCGCACCTACCTAAAACGGCGCGTTCTAACACGCCCCCACATACCTACATCACTATGTGGGAAGATTTGCATAACGACGCCCAAATGTTCACGCAAAGAAAGAGTGCGTAACTGGATTCTCACAGTAGTATTGTTGACGCTGCAGCCATGTGGTGAAGACGCTGTGTGCTTCGTAGTGAAAGCGAAACTACTTTTTTTTGGTCTTCCAAAAGAGGATGATATCCGCTTCGTCATGCCTAGAGCTGATCTGTGCTGGTCGCTGGGGAAATACATCAACTTTCACCGTGGAAAAAGCGGAGTCCAGCCAGGGGTCGTAACATGTGGTTGCGCTCATCGTCTGATTCCGCTGGGCGCGCCGTTTGACCCTGCAGCCTAAGCTCACGCTAGCCCGGCATCCAGCGGCAGTAAGCCGGGGCTGCCCTCCCTCTAGGCCAATGTGTTTTTTGTTGTGAAGCGAAACTACTGTGGGTGGTCTTCCAAAAAGAGGGACACGACTACAAATCATGGTAAGTGTATTTGCAACACGTGCCAGAACAGTTTACCCCAAAAATCCGATGTGTGCAGGCATGTTATGGAGACTGTAAACGTTAACGTTAGACTACAATGCTGGCTGTTCTGACTTTCAGACTGTAAGTACGTTTTCATTTTTAAATAATTTGTCACTGATGATTCAAATGCTAGTTTTGGGCAGTGTAGAGTAGCACTTGTGTTTGTCATTTCTCTGATCACAATGCAGACATGGTTTTATGTTACGCGGCGCAAATGCAAACGCACCGCATAAAAAGACAGTATAAGTCATTCGAATCAAGTAAAGTATGTCCCACTGGATGCAACAAATGCCTCGTTTGTAAGGGGTTTTAACTGTTTGTCTCATCGCTCCGGCCTGACATGGCATCAACAGTATGTGAGGGGCGTAACATTTCCGTCTCACGCTTGAGGTATTCGGCCAATCACAACACATTGGATAGCTGGCCAATCACAGCACACCTCGCTTTGTCAGACCGATGAGCTTTGTAAAAATCGACGCGTTTCAAAAAGGCAGGGCATAGAGGAGAAACAATAATGTACAATATGTGGAAAATAATGGTTTTTTTTTACTTTAAACCGCATAAACACATTTCATTACACCAAATACACCAAATAATGTTCTTGTTAGCGCATCATATGACCCCTTTAAATAATCTTTACCTGTTGTGTGTGTTTTTTTATAATGAATAAGGGGATTTAAAGTAACAAATAACTAATTTAAACGTTAACCAATAAACAGTAAAGCAAATTCAAATAAATATAACAAAAATGACCAAATTAAACAGAGGTAGAGACTAAACGTGAGGTGGGCTATGCACCCGTCTCAAATTTGATAGACAGATAAATGCTGTAGTTAAATCTAGTTTTTTGCAATTAAGATTACTTTCTAAAGCTGACTTTCTTAACATTTGCAGAGTTTGAAAGAGTGATTCATGCGTTCATTTAATCTAGACTTGACTATTGTAATATTGGAATGAGTCAATCCAATATTAAGTCATCTCCAGATGGTTCAAAATGTAGCCGCCAGACTTTTGACTGGCACTCGGAAATCTGATCATACTTCCCCAATATTACAGTCTTTGCACTAGCTGCCGATTTTTAACAGACTTTATTTAAAAATTCAGTTTTTTGTTTTTAAAGCTCTGAACTGATTAGCTCCAAAATATGTCTCTGATCTTTTGAATCAAAACATCTCTGCTAGATTATTATGGTCATCTCAACAAAGATTGCTGATGGTTCCGAGATCTAAACTTAAGTAGAGGGGTGATCGAGCTTTTTCTATTGCTGGTCCAAAATTGTGAAATAGTCTCCCTCTATCTTTAGCATTAATTTCCTCAGAGTCTGAATTTAAATCCAAGTTAAAACTTACCTTTTCTCGCAGGCTTACAACTGCCTTTGAATTTAAATAATCACCCTGTATCCTCTGAGTAAGACTAGAACTGGTGAATTTGTGTCCGTGCATTCATTGTTGGCCAAGTGAGTTGCTAAGTGATACCAAGTCCTTGATGAACGAATAATTGAAAGTATGGGATTTCCAGAATAATCAAATATCTATATTAATACTTAATTTATATTTTTGATCAGTTTTTAAGTAGAAATATTGCCTAAATTTAATGATCGCTTGAAATTGGAGTCAGATTGAACACGGAACTAGACTAAAATTTAAACTAAATCCTGATAAATTAAGTGAACTTTGCAGAAGCACAAGTAAAAGACCTACAATTGGATTCAATTGATCACGCCGTTGAAATGGGGTGGTCTGCGTCTGAACTGGAGAGAATACTTGTGTTCTATTAGGCTCAGCAGCCAGCGTGAAATGCCTGGAATAGCTCAGTCGCGCTGGTGGGGAAACGGCTCGTGGAGGATAACACCGGGAGGCCATAACAGGCACAGACAGCGGCTCTGTGCTGCTCTGAGGCAGGGCAAGTAACGCTGTATTGATAGGGTGAGGAAGAAACAGCTTTTTTGAGAAAGTGCATGTGTTTTTATTGAGCAAACAGAGTCATGCACCTTTATTTTTTGCCTTCAGGAGCAAGGGGAACATAATGCAGGAAACGGCACTTCGGGCCAGGACTCCAGCAAGCTCCTCTTAGTAGGTCTGTTAGAACAAAGTCTTGCCAGCCGAGGACTGTTTAGCCATTCTCTGAGTGGAGCGGGGTGCAGAAGAGGAGTGTGATCTCAATGATGGATGGAATGCCCACCGAGGCATCGTGTGACTCAACATCTTCACGCGCTTTCCACACATAACGAGGAGGCCAGAGGCAGTGATCTGTGAATTAAGGAGCGCCTTACTGTAAGTCTACAAGCGAAAAGGTCTGGGGGAAGGGAGGGCCCACCAGCGGCTCGCTGGCGGCAGTGGGCCTCATCCCCATAAGACCATAAGCGGTGCTCCTCCGAGTTCTCAAACACGTGCCGACAAGTTGCCGGGAAGCAAAGAGCATGCAGTCAGACTCAGAGCACTTAGCCTCAGTGTGAGTCAGGACCAGGCAGGCAATGCAGTGCTCGTATGGGTCCAGCGGGTCAATGGGGCCTGCACGAAGTCGACAGAAGGTGCCATCAGATGAGGTGAAGTTGTAGTGTCTACTGGTGCATTGACGACAATGGCAGTGTGAAGGAGAAGATTCTAATGCAATTGTTGCTCTCGCCGCATTTAAACTGCCTGTGAGCTTGTCAGTAATTGCACACGATTTGCATGAATATCGACAATTGGCCAGTTTATTGAACTGCCATTATCTTATAAGGTTTCAGGAAATTGGAGAAGGGAGAATTCCCACAGCAATACTTGTAATGTAGAGTGAACGCTTGATAGGTAACCCCTTGTTTTAGCAGCACTGTTCATTCACCCCTCAGATTTGAAAAATAAATGAGCATGTAAAGCTGTATAAAAGTAGGAGTGTAGCGGGTGAGAAGGGATAGGGAGACAACTAATAATCAACACAGACATATTAAACAAAGAATGAATATTAAATGGGCAGAGTGGAGAAAAAAGAAAAAGTGTGGGAGCATTTGCTATATTTTACATTAGCAACGGGTAACACTTTTATTTCGATAGTCCACTTTAGACATTATACTAACAGTAAGTAACTTTGCAACTAAATGTCAACAGCAGTCAGTAGCGTATTAGAACTGTTGCTTAATATCTTTTAAAACTTTTTTTGCGACAAAGTTGTGCAACATGACACTGGTAAATATTTAGACAAGAGAAGTTGAGAAGTTGAAAATGGCCAATAAAACTTAAAACGGATTCTTATTAAATTCATGAGAACCATGCGAAACTCCTGCTGTGTTGTGGGTTGTGACCCCAAAATGACAGTGGAGTGTGAAGTATGGTGACCATACTCAGAAATTGGGCTCAGCTTTAACCATCAAGGGCAACACAGTAGTGAAACACACACCGTGAACACACACCAAGACCAGTGGGCACCCATTGTCACGAAATTCAGTCATGGACTGGCCGTTTTATTCACCCAAGAGGTCACCCTTTCCATTTCATTGTCTCTCGCACAACACAAACTGTTGCATAGAACCCCGGACTACATATCCCATCATTCATTTCACGATTTGCACACTGCACTGATTGCACACAGCTGTTTCTAATTACCTCATTCACTATATAACACCTACTCTAACCACATTTCTCGGCTGAGTATTTTTTAGCCTGTACCCCTTTCCGAGTCTCCGTGTTTTCCTTGTTTTCCTTGCCTGTTTTTGCGGTTTCTGATTTTTGCCTGTTTTCCTGGATTTTTCCCTATCGTCTCGCCCCTGTGATTCTGTCTGCTTATCAGTGACCTACGCTAGCCCTAGGAATATTCTCGTGTTTTTGCCCGCCATATACCTGTTTTCCATTGTTTTGACCCTGCCTGTGTACCACGTCTCTTAATAAAAGCTTGCATATGGATCTGCATGTCTCACGTCTTGTCAGCCCCATTACATAATACTCAGCCGAACAAGGATCCAGCGGCTTTTCCAGTGACTCTGGCCAGGTATGGACCCAGTCACCCAGCTAATACATCTTCGGCAAGGAGGCCTTTCTATTGAGGAGTATTTTCACCGGTTCTGTGTACTATCTTATCAAGTTCCACTGTATGATGAAATTTTGTTTAAAAACTTGTTCTGTTTTGGACTCCATGAACCCACGAAATCTTGGTTACCTGGAAAGGAATTTAACTGTAGTTTAAGGGACCTGATGTATTATGCTTTGTTGTCTGTTGGCTCGTTGTTTACTGTGGGTGACGCGGAGGAGGAACGCGACACCGTGCCTGTGACTGAAATGGCGGCTCTACCAGAGCACGCTCAAAAAAAGGCGGCGACAGTGGAGCCTGATCGCAATATTGGCCGGATCCAACACGGCATTGGTCACAGCTGCCATCTGGAGGGCGTCAAGTCACAGCTGATCGTCTGAGTCCACGGTCCGTTCGCAGTTCATATCATGAGTCAAGTTAGTCACAGATGAATATGCAGAGTCTAGTCAAGTCATCCAATATGGTCCGTCATGGTCAAGTCTAGTCACAGTTGTTCTCCGAGTTCAGGCTAGTCAACGCTGATTCCTGCGTCGTCAAGTCACAGCTAATCTTCCTGAGTCAAGTCACAGCTAATCACAGCAAACCCACTCACTCTAACCCTTCTTTTCCTGAACTAATTCCCCTGTCTGAAGTTTTTCCCCTGATGGGGATCGCTTTTTGTTGCGTTTGGGCTGCATACACCTTCACAGAACTCCCAGAGGCGGCAGCACCCCCTATTAGGTCTGCAGAGTCGGTGGCTGAAGCTACAGTCTCTTCTGAGGTGGTGGTGCTCGCTGCTGTGTTCCCCGAAGCGATGGTGCCCGCTGCATTTTCTCCAGAGGTGGCGGCGCGTGCTGCAGAACCTTCCGAAGTGCCCCGGCCCGCTCGCTTCAGATCCTTGCGTGGTTGGTGGTGCATAGAAAAAGCACTTCGACTGTCATGTCAAGGTCAAAGGAACCTATGCCAAACTCTCGCTGTATCCTGAGGGCACTACTGTAGAACCACCAGAGGTGGCGGCATCCGCTGCAGAACCTACAGAGGTGTCAGTAGTACCCACCTGTGAACATCCTGCTCGTCCTGTTCCGGCCAAGGAGGCGGTCTATGAACACTCTGCTCGTCCTGTCCCAGCCAAGGAGGCCGCCTATGAACTCTCTGTATGTCTTGTTCCGGCCAAGGAGGCCGTAAATGAACGATCTGCCTGTTCTGTTCCAGCCAAGGAGGCCGTCTATGAACATTCTGTCTGTACGGGTTAGAGGCCAAGTGAGGCCGTCATGAACGATTCTGCCTGGTTTGTTCGGCCCCAAGGATGGTCGCGGGACTCTTTGTCTGTCCTGTCACGGCTATGGATGCCGAATGTGAACTCTCTGCCTGTCCTGTCACGGTTATGGAGGCCGCTTGTGAACTTTTGTCTTGTCCCGACCAAGCCAGGGAGGCTGCCCCTGAACACTCAATCTTGTCTATCAACCCCAATGTTCTGACTGTGTTGTCTGTCTCTGCTCTCTCGATGTTACAGTTTCCGCCATGGTCTCCTAGTCGGTTTTGTGTTCCCAGGGGGGTCATGTTCCCTCTGCTCGCCTGGGTGGTATCTGCCTGCCGTGGGGTATACTCTCTGAGTTCTGGTGGTACTCTGATCCGCCCGGGGGGGGTCTACTGTCTGGTTCGGTGGTCTTGGCTCCGCCCGGTGGTGATCCCTGCTCGCATGGTGGTCTCTGCCCGCGCGTGGTGGTCTACAGTCTTGTTCTGGTGGTCTCTGCTTCCGTCCGTGGTGACCTTGCTCTGCCGTGGGTCTGCCCCGCCGTGGTGGTATACTGTTCTGGTTCGGTTGGTCCTCTCTCCGCCGTGGTGATCATCTGCTCTGAGTGGTTGGTCTCTGCCCCACGCTCCGGTGGTCTTCTGTCCCCCGTGGGGATCTTCGGTTCCGTCGCTCTACGGTGGTGGTCCTCAGCCCCCGGCTCTGCCTCCGTCCCTGGTCTCTCCTATCCTTGGAACTGGCCCTCCGTCCCTCCCCCTGTTCCACCTCCGCTCCACCGCCCACCTGGATCGTTTAGTGGTTGGAGCGTCTGGAAGCCGCTCCTTGGGGGGGGGACTCTGTCACGAATTCGGTCCATGGACTTCCGTTCATTCACCACCAGAGGTCACCCTTCCATTTCATTGACTCTCACACTACACAAACTTTTGCATAGCACCCCGGACTACATATCCCATCATTCTTTGCACGATTTGCACACTGCACTGATTGCACACAGCTGTTTCTAATCACCTCACTCACTATATAACACCCACTCAAACCACCATTATCTGCTGAGTATTGTTTAGCCCGTACCACATTCTGAGTCTCTGTGTTTTCCTTGTTTTGCCTTGCCTGTTTTTGATCTTTGCCTGTTTTCCTGGATTTCCCCTCTCGTCTAGCCCCTGTGATTCTGTTGCTTATGGGGACCTATGCTACCGGGAATATATCGTGTTTGCGCCATATACCTGTTTGACCCTGCCTGTTTACCACATCTCTCTAATAAAAGCCTGCAGATGGATCCACACGTCTCACGTCTTGTCAGCCCCGTTACACCCATATTGCTGCAGCACCCTGGGAGCAGTTGGGGTTTCGGTGCCTTACTCAAGGATTGTGGTGGCTTCTGCCGGTGCTGTGAGGAATCATTCTCAAAGTCTTGGGGTTTTCATGCCAGAATTTAGATTTTATTATTCAGAGACAATAAAACCGAGAAGGCTCTGCAGAACAATCTAGAGTCTATGTCTGTACTCTCTTTTATACAGTGCTTCCCGAAGTCGTGCCCATGTTCAATACATTTCATACATATGGTTATTGTTTATCAACTCTTTTACCTCTTTTGGCTGTGTCTCCAGCCTGCCACCCAGAAGCAGACAGGAGGCCCCAATTTATGTTCCATGACTAAAGAGGGCTAAAAATATATTTTGTCTAATGTCCAAATAGGATGTGCAGCTTCACCATATACTACAGTTTTGTAATGTCTGCACATTCCATTCTCATGCAGGCCTCTACACACAGGCAAATACATGATTATAATAGTAGAATAACTTGATACATAAATGGTTATATTCACATTGATTATACTTGATTAATTCATATTTTGATTAATAAAAATCCTCCACAGGGTCTCACCACAATCGTGGTTATTCAGCATTGGTTATTCACTCCCCCCACCCTGCCGGTACGAGACTTGAACCCACAACCTTTGGGTTAAAAGTCTGACTCTCTAACCATTGGGCCACGACTGCCCCCTTAAATGCTTCTTGCAGACTTGCACTGCTCAAAACATTAAGGGAACACTTAAATCACACATTGGATCTCAATAAACGAAATATTCATGTTGAAAATCTTTACTTATATACATTATGTAATTCGTTGAGAATACATGATAATGGGATATGGTCAGTGGAAGACAAAATCATCATCTAAGGGCTGAATTCAAAATCACCAAAAATCGAAATACAAATTTTTAATTACAGGCGGATCCACTTAACATAAGTCAGTAGTGTGTATGGCACCTACATTCCCGTAAGCCTCCTGACAAAGTCTGGGAAGCTCCTGATGAGATGGGGTGAATGGAAATTACAGGTTTGGGGAACATGGAGGGAAAGTCAATAATCAAGGACTTCATACCAGAAACTGCCTACACACGTGCCATATAAGGCATAGCCTGTAAAAAAAGATAGACTGTAAAAAAAGATGGACGACGCATTTCCTATTCCTTCCACTATATAAAAGTGAAGCCAGAGCATCTCAGTATGGCCGCTGCCATCTTGAGTAAATTACGTAATTTGGAGCCCAAGTCTGCGCAGTAGAGATTCGTTTCGAGCCAGAGTCTGTGGAGTAGTGTCGTGAGGTGGAGCCGCGGAATCAAACTCCCACCCAAACTCCCGCAGACCAAATCAACCATAACGACATGCCCCGTTATTATAGCATCAAATTACTAGCTAAAATCAAACTTATCACAAAAAACGAACATTTGAACATATATCAGCGTGATAACTACCTTAAATGACCAAAACCATCTTTCAGAAAATTGTATTGGAAGTGTAATTTAATTTTTTTTTTTGACTCAAGTCCCATTCGTTTACATGGAGAGGGCAAGGTTTATGACCTGTACTGCAGACAGCCACCAGGGGGCGATCAAAGAGCCCGCAGCTTCACTTTTTTTTATATATGTTGTATTAATTTTCACTTTATAAAAGAGAATAACTACTACAAAAATGAGACAATGATCAACAAAGAGTAAAAAAATAAAATAAATTTCGCACTATCACACCACAAAAACACAAGGGTATTATTTTTGTTGCGTACACTTACACGGGAATTTAGTAAGTCTGGGAAAATAAAAAAATATGAAGTACTGACAATGAGTAAAGATTATAGCACAAATACTTCTTCAAAATCAGCCATGACACCATTAGACTAAATTCCATTGTCAGGATGGAAGCAATGTCAAGATCAACATATGTCAAAAAAGGTTCCCAAATTTTATGAAACACTCTGCCTCTTATCAGTACATACAAGGTCAGATATTTAACAAATCATGATTCAAGAAGGTCGATGGTGCCACATCCTAACAGAGGGAGCTTTATCTGAGATCCATTGTAAAAGTATAAATTTTTTAGCACTGAAAATTAGAAAATTAAAAAGCCTAATTTTGCACTTATCAAGAGCTACAGGAGGAGTAATTCCAAGTAGATAAGACAGGATGGAAACAAATAGGAACAACCCAAAATTTTCTTCAGTTCTTCAGACACCCCCCACCAAAACCTCTGTATCTTGTTACAGAACCACAGACAATGAGTAAGACTACCTATTTCGGTCTTGCATTTGGGACAAAAAGGAGAGAAATCAGCCCTAAATCTACTGCCCTGGGAAGGAGAAATGTGAGCTCTGTGAAGAATCTTGAACTGAATAGCTTTTACTTTATTACATATACTCAGACTCTTTGCATTTTCCCAAACCATATTCCAATCTTCATCTGCTACTTGAATATTAAGTTCCCTTTCCCAAATCGTTTTAAGAAAATGAGTGGATGTGCCAAAATACTCCGATAACACCCTATAAAATAAACATATATTTAGTTGAGTGCATCTCGAAAAGCTGCTTCTCAATTTCTGCGAAACTTGCATTAGAAAGAAGTGTTGTATCCTTTTGAATGTAATTTCTTATTTGTAAATAGTGGAAAAAATCCCGCCCATCAAGGTTGTATTTTTGGGAAATCTGAGTAAAAGACATAAGAGTATTATTATCAAAAATATCTTTTAGTTTAGAAAGCCCCTTAAGAGCCCACTGTCGAAAATGTAAATCACTGACACCTGGGGGAAATCTAGATTATTACATATTGGAGTATAAACTGATGTTAAGCATGATTTACCTTCAAGTTGCCTAACAGACTGCCAAGCCTTCACAGAATTTAAAATAATAGGGTTTGTACAAGCTACTCTTAACTGTCTTCATTCTTTTGAGAAAGAGCTAATTTTGAAGAGGGACCTGTGACAGAAAGCATTCTATATCCAACCATAATGAAGTTGGATCTTCTGAAATCCAAGTAGTTATGTAACGTAAATGGGCACCAAGTTGATACCTTCTAATATCCGGGAGACCAAGGACGCCCATATCTTCTGGTAGACGCAATATATTAATCCTAAGGCGAGGTCTTTTATTAGCCCATATAAAAGAATTGAACCATCTGTCTAGGTCTTAAATGTTTTCTGCAAAAAAAAGAACTGGAATCATCATAATCGGATATAATAATCTTGGGAGAACATTAATTTTCAAAAGAGCAATGCGCCCCAGCCAAGAAATAGGGAGAGTATTCCATCTTTCTAAATCAAGTTTAATACGATTAAAAAAAGGAGTAAAATTTGACTTAAACATCTGATCGAATTTAGGGGTTATATGTATTCCCAGATATACAAAGCCCAATGGGGACCACTTAAATGGGAAAGAAAGTGAACCTGAAGGGACAGCTTGTAGGTTACTTAGGGGCATGGCTTCAGATTTACTCAAATTAATCCTATAACCTGAGAAGACACTAAAATCTTTGATGACACCTATAAGATTAGTTATGGATATTTCTGGTTTAGTTAAGAAAACAAGGATATCATCAGCATAAAGATTAATCTTATGCTGCCTACTAGCTATAGTCAAACCATGTATGCCCAAATTTGACCTAATTGCCTCAGCCAAAGGTTCTATTACTAAAGCAAAAAGAAGGGGTGACAATGGACAGCCTTGTCGAGAGCCCCTACTGACCCCCAAAACTGGAAGAACGCAAGCCATTAGTTATTACAGCAGCAAGAGGGCCAGTATACAACAACTTGACCCAGCTAACAACATTTTCACCCAGACTGAATTTAGATAATGTATAAAATAAGTAAGGCCACTCAACTCGATCAAACGCCTTTTCTGCGTCCATTGAGACAACAAGACTGTCCATCTTCTGCTGATGTGAAAACTGAATAATATTTAATAGTCTACGAATACTGTTACCAGAGCTACGTCCCTTAATAAAACCTGTTTGATCTTCTTTAATAAGTTGAGGTAATAAGCCTTCAAGCCTTGCAGCAAGGATTTTAGAAAGGATTTTGAAATCACTATTTAATAGAGATATTGGCCTATAGGAGGCACAATCCTCTGGTTGTTTCCCCTTTTTAAGTAACAGAGAAATATTATCTTCCCATAAGGAAGGAGGGAGAGTACCATTCTCTAAAGAATAATTAAACATTTCTAAAAGAGGATCAACCAAAATATCCCGAAACTCTGCATAAAATGCACTACTCAGTCCATCTGGACCAGGGGCTTTCCCAGTATGCAGACTCCTGATTGCTGTTAATACCTCCTCCCTTGAAATAGGACCATTAAGAGCAAGCTTCTGATGTTCAGTTATAGAAGGTAACTCCATTTTGGAATAAAAACACATCCATAAGGCTTAGGAAGTTACATGGGGACTCTGCTTTGTACAGAGTTTTAAAAAAGTTAGCAAATGTATTGTTGATTATTGTAACATCAGAAGAAGGATGCCCCTGATCATCCTTAATTAAAGATATCATTTGAGAGTCTGCTTTTTTCTTAGTAAGATAAGCCAGGTATTTCCTTTGCTTAGCAAACCTAAATTTCCTCTCAGCAGACCTTACATGTAAGAACTCTAAAGCAGAGCGTAGAGCAGTAATTTCTTTTAATTTACCTGGCTTCGGATTCTGGACATAATCCCCCTCTGCCCATCTAAGTGTTGCATCTAGAATATCCTTCTGTTCTGTTTGCCTCCGCCTCTTACTAGACGTATAAGAAATTATAAGACCCCTTGAAAAAGCCTTAATCGTTTCCCATAGAAGAGATTTATCTTCCGTAGAGGGAGAGTTGATAGTAAAAAATGATTGGAATTCTGCTCCAATATATCCCCAAGTCCCTCAACAGAATGCGGGGTCCTCATGCCACCCTCATGGAGTCTGTTTCTAACAGTTTGGTCAGAAATATGCACACAAGTAGCCTGCTGAAGATCAGTTTGTAGGCCTCTGCCAGTGCTTCTCCTGTACCTCCTTGTACAAAGAAGCAGATACCAATCCTGCTGCTGGGCTGTTCCCCTTCTACGGACCTGTCAAGCTCTCCTCATTTAACGGCTCATCTCCAGGTATCCCCTCCATGCTCTTGAAACTGTGCTGGGAAACACACCAAACCTCCTTGCAATGGAGGAATACATGTGTAACATGATTGGGTTTCAGATACTGCCTCAGGCTACAAAGAGTGACAAGGAACCAAACAAAACAAAACCAGAGACAAATCAGTCAGGAAGGATAAGGAGAGAGCAGTTGTCTGTGCTAAACCATTCCCTTTTTGAAGGTTGTCTTGCTGTTGCCTCTCAAGTGCACCTATTGTCACTTTCAATTAGGGTTGGGCCTAATGGTGATAGGACATCAGATGTTGAGCGACAATCATATCCCCCCCCCCATACCCCCCGCAATCTGCCGCATCCCAATACAGTGTTCTGAAAGAAAATCACGTGTACGAGGAACAACTATCGGAAAATACGAGAGGGAGGTGTAAAATATGTATTTCAATACTTTCTCTCGCAGTTTTATCATTGAGTAATTATACTGTATATAAATTGCGGCAATCGAGAAGCCGCTATTATGCCTGGCATTGAAACTGCTTTTGAATGCACAATCGTTTTTTACTTTCATTTTCAAGATTATACGTATCGGTATACTATGGAGCGGCAGTACTTACCACACATTTTACAAGACTAGATGTTTGTCAGTGTTGCTCAGAATCTACAAATCATTTGCCATCGTTCTCAGTCATCTCTCCTAAATCTGTTTATGTGGTAAGTGAAATTTTAAGCACTGTAATGTAACAGGCAACCCTTAACAATCATTATTTATTTCTGTGCCTTTCTGAATAAGGATCCACGCATCGGGCACCCCCCCTAACCGGAGTTAACTCCACCCCCCAATGTCATTGTCCATCGCGATGTTTCACTGTAGACATCGTCCGATGCCAATTTTGTAGACATCACCCAACCCTACTTTCAATTGAACCAAAGCATGTGAAACTGATTCACAATCACTTATACTTCCAAAGTGAACTGCTCTGAATTGCACTTGATCGGAAACAACAGTATTGTGTTTTGGGTTGAAAAGTATTTGTATCTTTACATGTGATCTCAGACTAGAAATTACTGAGAAAATCCCAATTTGTAGGGCATCCAGTGAGTAAATAACCACTGACCCCATGAGTGAATTAAATCATTCCACTTGATCTTCAGACAGATTATCAGGCATAGACACTGCATTTATCAACCCCAATTAATTTAATCCTGATGGCAAGAGCGAAACAAACACTGAACTCCTAAATTAAATAACTTATTCTCTCAAACTTAATAATGCTCCTAAAGCCGCTAGCAAGAATGGAAAATAGATACAGAAATAAACCAGTGAATAGAATCACATTAAGAATATTAATTTATTGAATTATAATTAAAAGGAGAATAATATTTTATACATATTGTGGAAGTCCAAAATCTAAATTAGTAAAGTTTTTGTAAAAGCTTTAGGTAAACCAAAATTAAGTGAAGTAATTCTTTTTGACGGACTAGAATAAGATTCAGACTTGTTATATAGAAGGGATGAAGGTCCTGACATTTACATGAGGAAAAATGACCTGCAAGTCAAAGCTTTTGTTATGGACAGTTATATGAATTTTATTTGGTATAAAAATCCCTCAAGACACCAAAAAGGACTCGTGTTCAGAGGAAGAAAGCATTGACCAGTTCACATCCTCTCAACTTGGTTGATACCCAGAATATCAAAAGCTTTGGCCATCACTGCTGCGGTGGCTTCACAGAGGAGCATCCGCCACATGTTGACTTTGACCACTTCCCCTGAGAAGAACGATGCAGAGCATTAGTTAAGCAGCCCATTTGCAAAGAAGCAGGATCATTTCGATCAAATCAAGGACATTCTGCCATGTCTTGGTCATTAAAGTTCATTTATTTAAGTGAATTTTTTGTTAAAATAATTTTTTCTCCTGGTTTAATGTGAGATGCATAAATAACCCATTAAACACTGTTTAGGAAACTTGTTTGAAAATGGTCATTATTTTTGCATTTGTTGCTGTTGAAATAGTTTACCTTTAAAACCATGAAATTTTAAATCACTGTGCTTAAAACTAAAGAATCATAAAAGAAAACCTAAAAGTTCCATAAGCAAAGCCTTTTTCAAACTCTCCAGTACATAAGACAGTATACTGTAATTCAAGAGACAGTAGCTTCATCAGTGCCTAAGTAACTAGTTTTTAATGAGGACATTACAATGGGAGGGGGAAAAAACAACAACAACGGTATTTTCAAAGGGATTTTCTGATATTGTCCTAGATTAGATCTCCCCGTTCAAATGAATCATTTGTTGTTCAATAAAATGTATTGCATGCAACTGTGAAAAACAGTGTTCTTAAATTACAGCTCTTCTATTTAGCACCTTTCATTTAGTTTTAAGTCAGTATAAACTTTTAATGTAATGTATTTCTGGACCGATTACACCCGACACATCTGCTAAAGAGCAAAACCCACAAGAACTTAAATTAATTTCAGACCTGCCAACCTTGGAAAAATTTGAGTACCATCAGTGTGGCCGGGGTGGGGAGGGGGTTGGTTGGGGGTATTGCAAGATTTCATTGCAAGGGGATTGCAAGAGTAAAACAGTAGGGATGCAACAATTCAGCTATCCCACGGTCATAAATATCTCATTTTTTAACTCCAGTTTTCAGTTTAATGGGGGGAGGGAGGGGGGGGTTTGGCGGGGGGTAGGGTAGCAAGTGATTTCATTGCCAAGGGGATGGATTGCAAGAGTTTAAACAGTAGGGATGCAACATAAGATATCAACGGTTAAATAAATTTCATTTTTTAACTCCAGTTTTCATTTAATTCTATTTTTAAATGCTATACAAAAAAAAAAAAAAAAACTCCAGTACACTTTAATTAAAAAACTCCAGTACACTTCTGTACACTGTAGAAAAAACATGGATTATTATATGTCTACTTCAAATTTCTTTTGAGAGAAGTTTATGGATTGGCCATTATTTTTATAATTATTTGTATGGATTGGCCATTATTTTGTGGTATGAACACATGTGATGTCGGTTTCATTCATACTGGACGCCTGAGGGCGCCTTCGTGCAGAAAATCCACATATGCATTACAGAAGAAATAGAACTCAGACGCTCCAGGAAATCCCTAAAGCCCGGCACACACAGTGCGATTTTTAATAGTCCTTCATGATTGTTGCTCGTCAGATTGTACGAACATGATGATCATGTCACACTGTGGGATCTCAGTTGTCATTAATATCAGACTGTACGACAGTCAAGACGCGTTAAAAACGGGTGTGCGCAAGAAAAGAAGAAACTTGCCAGGTTTTACAATATGAACCCTACAACGTTCCAGGTGAATGCACGCTGCCATTACATGCAGGGCTGAAAGGTTGACTATCATGAAAAGCATATGAATGGCAGCAATAGCGGGCCGCTATTAGCGGCATATTTAAGAAGAATAGTGTAAGCAGCACTACACACCTACATGAAAACAGCTGCGCAACCGGTGTTTATCATCGCAAAGGCGACATATGAATCCCGTGAGTGGAGGACGGGAGCGCTGGAGTTTATGGCGGTTAGAAGAAATCTCTAGCATTAATTCTAATCATGGCTTGTCTTGAAAAAACGAAGACAGTTTGACGTTCATCGTAGGAGAAGTCACACTGCAGGACAGTGCGGCAAATCTTCTGACACTGCCAGAATTACGTCGGAGGTAAAATTTGATCGCAACAGTCATTAATTGGCTGTCAATGAACATGTCAAACCAGCGATCACAGATTTTGAAAAACCTATAAAGACAACAGATTTTGCTAGATTATGGAATCTTTTAGGATTTTCAAGAATTTTGTCTCAGATCGTGGCCAAAAAATCGCACAGTGTGAGCGCGGTTAATGGGACCAAAGCATCCAGCTATCGTGTAACTGAGGCTACGTCCACATGAAGCAAGAGCTTTCCCTAGCTGATCTTTTTTCCCCCTCGTCTCAAGAAATAGCTGCGTCCACACGAAACCGACACAAAACGATGTAGTATACATGCCAGACGGTAGGATGTATTATACATGCCAGACCAGCATGTGGCGCTGTAATTCTGCCTCAGAGATACACTAAAAATGGAGAAGACTTGGACTATGTGCATAAACCTTACGTGCAGTTTACAAACAAACATGGAACAATACATTTATCAATCTGTGTTAATGTTAGTTAATAAAAAGACAATCGTTCAGTGTTTGTTAATGTTTTTGTTGCTGTTACGTGACGTAGCGGTTTCTGTCTTTTTTTTTATTCCCCACAACACCCCCCCCCCCCCACCCCCCCCACCCCCCCCCCCATTAAACATTTGTTTATTAGAATACAGAAGTTGCAACAAACACAGAGCCAAGAAAAGAGCCCAGGGGTTCAAAGGTAAGGACAACAATTAACATATCAATTAAAAATTAGGAGATAAAAGAACTGTGTGAGCCGAAGGAAGAAGAAATAAACTATCGTAACAGAGTCAAAAGTAGTGTCCTGACTAGAGACAGCGTAAGGAAGTAGGCGGCAGAATCATCGTTTTGCAGAAAATATATGTATTATTTTTTGTATCTTCGTTTTTCGTTGTGTCACACGAGGAGAGGGCACACACAGAGCGTCATCATTAACGATTTGTCCATCTGGAACCATGCTTTAAAAATATGATCGTTTCACCCCCTAACCCCCCACGCTTCTCCAAACAGCCGGCGAGAATCCGTCCTTGACGAGAGTGCCTTATACGAGATACAGTTTGTTGTTGCTATTTTCCCATGCTAAGACAGCTTCCGTTACGTGCGACATGGACACGACGAATGCAAATCTAAAGAGCAGAAATGCCTCTGATATGTATGGGAAATTCTACCCCCAAAGGACATTAAGGGACAATTAACAGGACTGTGTGTCTGGCGACAATGTGTGTAATACTGGTGGTCTTAAAGCCACCTTCAGTTGTAAGCATTTAAAAGATAAGTCGTATCATTTATGACGCCGTCCTGAACTTATCAACATAGCCTTCTATTTACAGCTATTGTAGCATGAATATACATTTCTGGTCATTCGGTGCAGAGTAGAAGTACCACCCTCAGCATCGGAAGGAAATTGATTTTGTTTTTTTTGTTTCAACATTGCACTTGGACAATTATAGTTAGGTCTGATTTTGTTAGAATGGCGTATTCACGATTCTTCGTGACAGCTACAAAAGAGAACATGGTCACAAGATGTGAATATACGTGTAGTATAGCTTCATTCGCCTTTTTTTTTAGACAAATAAACGGCGGTTCTTACGGTACAGAAGCTCTATGATGCTAAACTTGAGCATCACTCTATTTCTAAACTAGCCTCAGAAAGTGAGTGAAACGCACCTTGATATAAAATTCGAATGGATCCGACTGCGCAGTTTGTCTCGTATGTGTACGTGTAAACGAATGATCTTGATGTAATATAAGATATTTTTGTTAAACAACAGGTTTAAAAACGCTTTGCATTAAAAGTCATCACAATGCTCGGCAGGTGTTGCTTTTCAGATGCACGCGTTTCCTCATCTCAGCGCGCAGACTCATGGACACACACAAACAGAGCAAGCTTGGAGAGAAAATTATTTAAACGCAAAACCGAAAAAACTTCTGATTGGTTGAACTCTTCATCTTTTTCTGTTGCTTGTTTGGAATACTGCACGTGGACAGAGCCGTCACCAGGTTTTTGCATAGTTTAGAGTGACAAATCGTACCAGCATACTTTGAGGTCAAAATGCGTACAGGTTGGCAGGTCTGTTATTTATCCATTAAGACCTCATAACTTTTAAAATTTTGGGTACTGAGCATGTTTTTCTTTCTTCATTAGAGGGACCCGCCTGTCTGCCGGTCCTTCTCCACACAGTAGCAGCTGTCATAGTACTCTGTGAAGGTAGTGGCCAGCTCGTAGAGGTAGTCACACAATGTGTGAAGCAACAGGTCATCTGTGATCTTTTGCAGAATCTCAAGGAAGCGCAGGATGCACTTACCCAGTTTCCACTCTTTCTCATAGTCCAGTAGGACCTCTGTGGTCCATCCAGGGCTGCCCCTAGCTATTATAGAGCTGAAAAAGATTTGGTAATCGCAGAGACAGAAAGATATGGTGATTGTATCATTATTGAAGGAATCTCCATTCGGCACACATTCATGGTAAAACTTACAAACTAAATCAAATGGAGAGTAGCTGGCACAGGCACACTTGATACAACTTTTAGGTAATTAGACATACTAAAATACATCGTGTGACTTTCTGTTATTTGCATTTTGTCGTTTTACTTTAGTTTTTGTGTGTTCATTGTTTTAGTTTCAGTGTCTTTTCTCAGTTTTAGTATTTTAAATTTTATTTAAATAGAATTTTATTTTGCTTCTAAAGTTAATGTGCTTAGTATATATCGTTGCTTAACACTTTTTAAAATGTATTTAATTAGATTTGATGCCATGACACTGTATATTAGTTTCAGTTTTTCCTAGTTATGCTAGTTTTTATTTCCGTTAACACATTTTTTTTAACTTAGTCATCAACGGTAATTATACTGCCATATGCAAATACAATTTCAGAGGTAAGGTGGATTAAAAGGTTTTCAGTGAAAATTTTAATTTAATATAAATGGCCATTTAGAAATGGCTTCATAAAAACATGGAAAACAGCTCCTAAGTTTTATGAATCATTTTTTATTATACGTTTTTGTTACGAATCTTGGGAAAAAGCAGATAGAACGTTCTTCATATTTTCGTCTTTTGTTTTCAAAGGAATGAATGGTTTAGAAGCACAATGATGACATCATGATTCTAATTTTAAAGCAAACTATTCCTTTGAAAGGTCTATTACTGAACTCAACACAGGATAAGATTAATGGAAATGGCGAAACAAAAATTTTAAGTGGACAAAGAAAAGAAGGGACATTTAACTGCTGTAACATTTCACATAATAAGAAAAACATTATACCAAAAAAAAAAATAAATAAATAAAATCACGATGACTAAGTGTCTAAAAGTCCATTCTGCCAGAGCATTAGATGATCAGATTCAATTCAATGTATTTTGAAGAACCAAATGCTGAAATCACCACCAACTGCTGCCATTGCCATTTTTTCATTTTTGGCTCTGCTCCTGTCATTGAATCTGATTTCCACTTTTACTTCTTCTAAATATGATTTTCTGTTACCAATTGTTTTGAACAGCCCATTAAAGATAGGACAAAGCTTTCCAAAAGCATGAAAGGCATGAAACCGGAGGGACTGAGGTACCCCAAACTCCAGACATCAGGTCATCAGAGCAAACACAAGGTGATAAAGAGTAAAAATAAAAGGGCACTTGTGCTGCTGAGCATCCACTAAGATGACAACAGCAGTTTATCTGTCACAAACGTACACATTTGTGACCCTGGGCCACAAAACCAGTCTTAAGTCGCTGGGGTATATTTGTAGCAATAGCCGAAAATACATTGTATTAGTCAAAATTAACGATTTTTCTTTTATGCCAAAAATCATTAGGATATTAAGTAAAGATCATGTTCCATGAAGATATTTTGTAAATTTCCTACCCTAAATATATAAATAATTAATTTTTGATTAGTAATATGCATTGCTAAGGACTTCATTTGCACAATTTTAAAGGTAATTTTCTCAGTATTTAGATTTTGTGACCTCAGGGGCCCAAAAGTTCCAGATATTCAAAGGTTGATCTCGGCCAAATATGGTAGTTTTGTTCACCAAACAAACACACATTCAATGGAAAGCTTATTTATTCAGCTTTCAGATTAAGTATAAATCTCAATTTCGAAAAAAATTACACTTAAGGTAAATATGACTACTCACTGGGCTATATATATTCTGAGGTTCTCTTTTAGATCTGTGATGTACGGCATTAAAGCACATATAGATATCGCAGGCTATAAGGTACAGAAGCATGCAATCAGAAATAATTAGTATTTACTTAGGCTCACCTTACTCACGATTTGTTGCTCTGCTGTAGAACTGGATTGCTGCCGGCGTAAGATTTGCGCCATATTAACTTATATCAAGAGCTGCCCCTCTTTCTGATTAGAAGCTCTGATTGTTTGCTGACAAGTGACCGATCCAAGGCTACAAGAGGCTCTAGCGGCACAGGCAGCCAAACTCAATGGTAACCTAGCCGCCTCATGCTACTGTATCTGGAGCCCTGTATGCGAAATAGCAAATAAGAAACACCTGTAAATCTTGATGCGCTTGGCATGCCTTAACAGTTATGAGCCGGAGTCCTCATTTGAGTCTACTCGAAGGTCGACGCCAACCGACAGTGCGAAACCACACTGGCCCCAGGCAATAGCTACCGTTATCAAGTCAGTGCCGCGTACTAGTAACGAGGAGTTTCATGAGAGTGGTATATACTTTTTTTTATAACGAAAGCCCTGCAGGTAGTATACACGATAACTATTGCCTTCCCTACTAGACGTCTAAGCACATGTCAGCTATCACACAGACGACCTTAGCACACGTATAGAAAATCACGAGAACGGTTTAGAGATTGCCCCACTTACTAACCCAATTCCACACAACTATAATGCTCTTAGCATTATGCTCGGATCCTATATATATGTACAGTAAATGTCTAGTGAAGGACGTTCCTGTAAAGTGCGTTGATAGACAGGATTACGAAAATCGCTTGTGTAGCATTAAAGTTACACTACATACAATTCACTTAACATCCACCATAACAGTGAAACGACCGAGAATAGATTATTCGAGATGAATCACGGTTATTAGTACCCCGCATGGCGAAAGTGCAGACCTGGAGCCACACTGTAACAATACATACTTAAGTACTTACGTAGAAAATGTGTGGTACGTACGCAGCTTCGTATAAACTCAAAAAAGTACTGTAAGCCGACGAATCGCCGAATCATCGATAGTGAAGGTGATGAAACTAAACATCGTGAGATTCAAAAGCCAGTCGTAATTGCCCAGGCATAAATAGTGCCGCTCCTGCCCCATGCCAATGCCACCAATTTCCTTTCTAATAATATCTGTATTATTGATTTCTTACGAACATGATATAACTGGACTGCACGAGAACACATGACTTGAACTAATATTCACATCAGTACCTGTCTCATCACTATGTAGTGAGTACAGCTGTGTATGGGGTTCCATAGTACACTCATTTCTTGCCGACACGCGCTATTGGGATGTGGAGGGCAGATTGCGGGCGTGGTATTAAAGCTGTCGCGGTCTCCTTTATGAGGGGGACGGAGTGGGCCACCCCGGTGGCAGAGGCGGATAACGAGCGGACACACTAACATCGTGAAAGCTCTATCACGCCTTGCGATGGAACGAATTGACATTGATCTCTCGCGCCAATACACTAGTTCGACAGCCTGGTTTTTTCCATTGAGTAGGTTTCTGACATCAATAGATTGAAAAGGGCATTTTATTTTCTTTACAGGCTTCGTGTTGTTGTTGCTCAGCAATGGCAAGGACGAGATGTTGTCTGGGGGTTTGGCAAAAGAAGAGTGGGACTGTGCAGCCCTTTTCTAGTGCTCGGGCCAGGATGAGTGACTGATATGCGTGTTGCACGTAGATTCTGACATCACCCTTTTTAGATAAGTCACAAAGGTTCGTGAAAAATCACAGCTACTTTATGCAGGTTGTGTGCATTTTACTGTGGACTGACTTTTTTGAAACTTATATGGTAGTTACATAGGACCTAGACCTCAGTTATAATGAAAAAAGCCAGGAAATTTCCGTTAGCTATTAATTTTATTTTTTTTTTTTTATTTATTTTGTGTTTTTGTATTTATGTTTGGTTATTGTATGTTTTTAATTTTGAATGTTTTTTTTTGATTTTTTATTTTGTTGATTTATTTTATTTATATTTGATTATATATATCGTTTTATCTTTGTTTTTTATTTTTTTTTTTTTTTTTTTTTTTTTTTTTTTTTTTTTTTTTTTTTTTTTTTTTTATTTTTTTATAATTTTTTAACAAGTTGTTTTTGTTTATTTTTTTTTTTAATTTATTGTTATTATGTTATTTTTTTTATTTATTATTTATTTTATGTTGTTTTTTTTATTGAGTTTTTTTGGTTTATTGTATTTTTTTTTTTTTTGATTTTTTTTGCTTTTTTATTGTTTTTATTTGTTATTTATTTTTTTTTATTTTTTTTTTTGATTTTTTTTTTTTTATTTTTTTTTTCTTTTTTTTTTATGTTTGAAATATTTTGTTTGTTTGTGTTTCAATTATTTTTATTTTTTTTTATTTTTATTTTATCGCAATTTGATGTTATTTTGTGTTACTATATTATTTGGTATAATGTTTTTTTATTTATTTTTATTTTTTATGTTTTTTTTTTTTAGTGTTTTGATTTTATGTAGGTTGTTTTATTTTGTATTTTTTAGTTTGATGTGTTTTCGTTTGTTTTGGATTTGTTTTATAAAAATATTTTCAATTTGTTATGTTTATTTTTTAATGTCAGTTTATTTTTTTTATTATACGTTTTTTGATTGATTTATTTTTTTATTATGATTTATTTTTTTATTTTTATTATTTTATATTGGAATTTTGATTGTGTTTGTTGCGTTTATTTTTGTTTCGTGATTTTATTTTTTGTCAATTTTGATGTTATTTTTATTGGTATTTTTGATATGTTGTTTTTTTTTTTTTTTTTTTTTATTTTTTAAAAATTTTATTTTTGTGTGTGGGATTTATAGGTATTTTTTGGTTTGTTTTATATTTTATTTATTTTTTGTTTTTATTTTTATTTTATGTGTTGTGTTTTTTTTTGTTATGTGTTGTTTTATTTTTTATTGTTTTTATTTTTTTTTTGTTTGGTTTTTTTTTTTTTTTTTTTATTTTTAAAAAAGTTTGTTGTTGTTTTTTGATTTTTTTTGTTATATTTTGTATTATTATTTTTTTGTTATTTATATGTTATATTTATGTTTAAAATATTTTTATTATTTAATTTATTTTTTTATGTTTTTTTATGTTTTATAAAATATTATTTTTTTTTTTTTTTTTTTTTTTTTTTTTTTTTTTTATTTTTTTTTTATTTTTATTTTTTATTTTTTTGTTTTTATTTTTGTTTATTTTTTTTTCTTTTTTTTTTTATTTTTTTGTTTTTTTTGTTTTTTTTTATTTTTTAGTATTTTTTTTTATATTTTTATTTTTTTTTATTTTTTTTAAATTTTTTTGATTTTTTTTTTTTTTTTTTTTTTTTATTATTTTTTTTTTATTTTTTTTTTATTTATTTTTTTGTATTTTTTTTTTTTTATAGTTTTGATTTTTTTTTTTTATAAAAATGATTTTTTTTTATTATCTTATTTTGTATTATATGTATTTTATTTTTTTATTGTATTTATTTTTTTTTATTTATAAGTTATTATTATTTATTTTTTTATTATTTGATGTTTAAAAATTGGTGTTTAGATTTTTTTAATTTATTTAATATTTATTGTGTGATAAAAATAAATTATTTTTTCTTATTTGTTGATTTTTATGTTGATTTTGTTGTTTATTATTTTTATTTTATTATAAATTCAAATTTTTTTTTATTATGATGCTTATTTTTTTTTTTTTTTTTTTTTTTTTTTGTTTATTTGTTTTTTTTTTTTTTATTATTTTTTTTTTTTTATTTTTTTACGATTTTTTTTATTTTTTTTTTTTTTTTTTTTTTATATGTTTATTTGTTTTCTTTTTTTTGTTTGGTTTTTTGTATTTTTTTTTTTGTGTTTTTGATTTTTTGGTTTTTATTGTTTTTTTGTTTTATTTTTTTATTGTTTTGTTGTGTTTGGTTATTTTATAGAATATATTAGTTATTTTAGTTTTGGTTGATTATTTGTATATGTTGGTGTATATCTTTTATCTGGTGTTTTTTTTTTTAGAATTGTTTTTTTTATTATTGTTTTTGTTTTGTTTTTGTATTTGAAAATATTGTTATTTATGTGGGTGTTAATGTTGTAATTTTTTTTTGTTTTTTTGTTTTTATTTTTATTATGTTTTTTTTTTTTTTATTTGATTGTGGTTTATTTTTTTTTTTTGTTTTTTATGATTTTTTTTTAATTTTGTGTATTATTGTTTAAAGTAAAAATTGTTTTATTATTTATTTGTCGGTTTTTTTATTTTTTTTTTGTTTTTTATTTTTTTTATTTTGTTTTGTTTTAATCTTGTGTTTTGTTTGTTTTAAGTTTGTGGGTAGTTTTTTGTATTAATTTTTATTTTTTTTGTTTGTTAGGTGATTTGGATATTTTTAGGTTTTTTTTTTTTTTTTTTTTTTTTTTTTTTTTTTTTTTTTTATTTTTTTTTATTATTTTTATTTTTTTTTTTTTGTTGATTAAGATTTATTTTTTTTTTTTTGTTGTTTTGTAAGTTTT
>JADLZN010006561.1:0-60000 GCA_018155175.1 Sinocyclocheilus anophthalmus | reverse complement strand
GCCTCTGTTTCACACTAACAGGATTTAAGCTCCACACGACGCACGTTAACGAGTCCGCCGATAGGGTGCTGCTGTGATCGGGGGAAAATCAGCAGATGATCGGCGCTCGGCAATCTTTATGTGTAAACTACACAACGACGCGTCAAAGAGGCTCGCTGATGCGTCGCCGACGGCAAACAAATATCTGGACCGGTCGGCCGACTCGACATCACGTGGTGTCAGGTGTTGTGACGAGCTACAGCCAATGACTAGAGAGCAACGGCACATGGGATTAGAGGCCGACCCCACGGACAAAGGAAAACAACTAGAGCAACATGACTTAATGAAAGGTTTGGACAGAATAAATGGAGAAAAATTTTTCATTTTTCATTGAGCAAACAGCTTGCAGCGCTAATTTCTTCCCGACATCCATTTTCAAATAAACAACTCCTGTTTCACGTGTTGTTTCGCGTCATTCCCGTTCCAATTCTCGCGTGTGTTTTCGTGACAAAACGTGGTTTGTAGAGTCGTTGGGTGATGATATAAAATATTTGCCTATATAAAGGTAAAAAATGCACCTGTAAATCAATTTAACAGGGCAAATATTGTCCTTTAATAGAAAAGGTGTAACTGCGGTCTAAGTGGAAGAGAGGGGGGTTCACAGAAGAATGTTAAATGCCCCAGGGGGTACGCTGCTGTAAAAATTGAGATTTGCACACAAACACAAAAAAACTCTTTGATACAGACACACTCTGTGCGTGTTATTGTTTTCATGTTTAAGATACGGGCAAGAATGCAAATTTCCCTGAATATCCAAACGATGGCAAATGTGCCATTAATTTTTATAACAGTTAAAAAAAAGGTAATATTAAGTGAATTTTTTACATTTTAAATGTAGCCTACATTTTAAACAGAATATTGTCATGTCTGTTCTATTTTGCAACTAAATAATAGTTTCAACGAAATCTGTATCATCTGGTGTACGCACACCAGATGATATGGATTTCTCCAAGCAACATACAGCGGTGTTTCATTAGTGAACGAATCTGCAGCTTTGAACGATTTGGAGAGTCAGTGATTAATAACCCATTCATAACTACAGTATTTTGCTTTGTTACTGAACGAATGACGCGATGCCTGGATCAATAAGACCGCAACTTGCAGCCACCTATTGGTGGTTTTATTTTTAAATCTACAAGTATCACTTCACTTTTGCCATCATTAATTGCTTTATTTATTATAATAATACACTTATTGGAATGTTAAGAATATGACAAAACATGACAATTAATAAGGATAGAAAATATTTGTCTATATAAAAGGTAAAAAAATGCACCTGTAAATCAATTTAAGGGGGCAAATATTGTGAATGAAGATGAAGAAGAAATTCGGAACATCATATTCAATATTCAAAATTCAGTACGCAGAAATTCAGATCGTAGAGAAAGTATGTCAGAGGTAATCCAAAGGGAAGAGTAGATGATCTCCGAAAAAGTCAAACGCAAAGAAGTTACGGTGAACAGAGCGGACATGTTCGGTTCACTTAGGAAGTTTTGTCGTGGCCACAACATATTAACTTGTGGAAACGTGATAATACGTTGTGGCCACAAGATATTTATTTTTTGGGAACGTTATATTAACTCGTGGGAGCGTGATAATATGTTGTGGCTACAAGATCATTTTGTCGAGAATAATCGAATCCAGGAATCGCCGTGTGGCTGCTGCTTTCTCTCATAGTGGAAGTGTTTTGTGCAGTCTCGGGGCAGACATTGCCATAGTTACAAACAACAAGGTCACATTTTATTTTACTAAAGATAAACAAAACATAACGGAAATTCAGTATATGTGTTATTTGCTATTTATCATTTCATGGGACTATGCCTAGTGTAGTTTTCATCAGACACAGTTAAAGTCACCGTGAAATCAAAATTGAAAATTCTTATTTTTTAATGGAATACGTTAACCTCCCCTCCCCCTCAAAACGACTCATCTTATCCTTTCGGGTCGGGAGCTGAGGCCCAACGGGTGACATGATGAGGTGTAAACGATGGGATAAACGCCAGGGGGAAAAGCTGAAGCTGAGTGCTTCACTTATAGTACTGACACCAGTCAGAGGGAGTACGTTACCCCCTTGGCGATGCTAGGCCATTTTTAGGGGGGCTATAGCCCCCCTAAAATATAATATTTGCATCTGTGCGGTTCTGTTCTTTGTCATAAATACAGTTTACAAAATTAAATCGGTTCCCCATCTACTGTAGCCGAAGTTTTCGCTGCGTTCACCCCTCGTCACACCATTTTTTTCCTCCAGTGAAAATGAAGCACATATGAACGCATGTAATATATATATAAAACGATCGTGTTGCCATTTTAATTTGAAAATGTAACTTTCAATGTAATACATTTTCCAGAGCTCAAGTATGCAAATCTCTTTGCCACATGCAAAGGAAATGGGGTTGTACTAGAAATGCAAACAGGTTAAAATTTTTGGTGGAACAGTAAACAGGTGGGTGTGTGTGTGTGTTGTGGGTGTGGGGGTCGTGTGTGAAAGATCATGAAGAATTGTTTTGCTATCCTTTATGTTATACCAGCTATGCATACAGTGAATATGACTTTTGGTACATATATTTAGCATACCACCCAAATTAGTAGAATTGTTATGTACTATATATATATATATATTATTATATAGATATATAGAGTCAGACTAATATATATTATATATTTAAATAATTTTTTAGATCCTCATTGGGGGTGAGCCCCCTAAATGAAAATCCTAGAATCGCCCCGGTACCCTTACATTGAAAAGACTAGTAGTGATATCACGACAACATTACGATTAGGACATAGCAAACAATTTTTTTCAGAATAGACTTTGCCTGAATGGACTGCAGCGGGTTCCTCTAGGTTATCTCTCTATCTCTCTCTCTCTATCTACTCTCGCACGCACTGTTAGGCAGTTTTTGTGCGTGTCGTCAGAGTCATCCTTATCAAACATGTATTCATGCTTGGGTGTCGGCTGTGAATTCAGTGGAGAGAAATCCCCCACCACTAACTGCAAACTGGCATTCAGATCTGCCTCCATTTTGTTAGCAGCAACGCCCCAGCTTCCAACGATCCAATCAATTCCCGAAGGACGAAATCAAGACCTGCCCTCTCATTTCAGATGCCATTTCACTCAGATATACGTCACAATAGGAAAAAAAGGAAAATCTCAACTTCCATTTCATGCCGACAGTAGCCTAATTGTTATTTTTACTGGGCAAACCAACTGTACAAGCATGATCTGGATTTTTATTTATTTATTTATATCTTTGTAAAAAAGTTTTGATGGATCATCCAATGGGAATTCCATTAGGCTACATTTTAAATGATCGTCATGAGCTCAGTGAAATGTTCCATTGGTTGTTAATAATCTGCCCGGTAATAGGTTAAAGGCAATAAAAAGATAAAACATGTTTCAAACATATGGTCGCACTAATACTAGCATAATTATACAGAAAGTTAATTAGGAAACGCACTACACTAATTGAAAGGGAAATAAGCATATATAACAATAAATATAAAAATATAGCCATAACAAAGTAATTAATAATAATAATAATAATAATATTTATTCTTGTATTAGCCTACATTTTATAATAATAATATATACAAATGCTGAAATAAAAGATAGATCAGTTAATGGTTTAAAAGACTGTGGATGGGACACATTTTTTTTATCCATTCTCTGATATCCCAGAGTTATATGAACACGCAGGTGGTTTACGCATTAAATCGGGGCACGGGAAAAAAAAAAATGTTGCTCCCTCAAAATAGGAAGTCTTGGCAGAGTCCTGGACGGGTCCTGTCTGAAACCCTGCAGTCTGTTACCAAGCAAATGAAATCAACAAAGAAGCTGCATCTGAAGTGGCATTTAAATGCATTTACACACTGTTCAATGCAGGACAGAATGCATTTAACCTGCAGTTACAAATGCATAAGTAATGTTTTGATTTTTTAAACATGAAATGTTGAATACTGATGTTTGAAATTATTTAAAACATGAAAAAAAAATCAGGGAAAAAGTTGAAATGTGAAATTAAAACATCCAATAGGTGGCAGCAAATCACTGTTAATAAGCGAGTCATTACGATTGAACCGAATCCTTTGGTAAAGGGGTCATATGATGTTGCTAAAAAATTACATTATTTTGTTTATTTGGTGTAATAAAATGTGTTTATTGCAGTTTAAGGTTCAAAAACCCTTCCACATACTGTACATTATTGTTTCTACTCTATGGCCCGCCTTTCTCGTTTTTTACAAAGCTCATCGGTCTGAATAGCAAGGTGTGCTGTGATTGGCCAGCGATCCAATGCATTGTGATTGGCCAAATACCTCAACCGTGAGACAGAAATGTTACGCCCCTACCATACTGTTGATGCCGTGTCCCAGCGTGACGAGACAAAAACATTAAAACCCATATTAAACGAGGCATTTGTTGCATCCAGTGGGTATGGTTTATAATGACATATACTGTCTTTTTATGCATTGCATCACGCCGCGTAAACATAAAACCATGTCTGCATTTGTGATCGGAAAAATTACAAACAACAAGCGCTACTCTACACTGCTCAAAACTCGTGTCTGAATCGTCAGTGGCAAATCCTTTAAATATGAAAACTTACTTGGAGTCTGTGAGTCAGAACAGCCGGCATTGTAGTCTACTCACAACGAAACACACGGTGGGCTAGAGTGAGGAACGGCCGGCAGGCTTGCGGCAACCACATGTGACGACCCCGGGCTGGACTCCGCTTCGTCCACGGTGAAAGCCGATCCGGCGATCCACAGCGCGAAGTTGATGTATTTCCTCAGCGACCAGCATGGATCAGCTCTAGGCAGGCCGAAGCGGATATCGTCCTCTTTTGGAAGGCCAAACAAAGTAGTTTCGCTTTCACAACGAAACACACAGCGTCTTCACAACATGGTGGCAGCAACAATACTACAGCGAGAATAAAAGTTACGTCTTCTTTCTTTGAGTGAACATTTGGGCTGCGTTATGCAAATCTTCCCACACAGTGACGTCGACATGTGAGGGCGTGTTTAAACTGCGACCATTTATTTTAGGTAGGCGTGTTGACTCTTAACTTTTATAAAGAATATCTCTTTGGATTTGAGACTTTAGTCTTTGCAACTTTACAGATCTTCTTTATGCACCTGAAGAGAAGAGCTGTTATCTTGGCTTTTTATCCTTAATTGCAGCACCAAAGCATAATTAATATAAGGTCATTATTTTACAACTTCTGTTATTGGAAAAATACAGAGGTCCGGACCTCGGGGACCTCAATGGTGGGTACGGCCCTGCCAGCAGTAATTGACAGAACACTCGACCTGTTATCCGACAGCAACACTATAATTCCATACCCGACCGAACCACACACATATTCTCCTATATGAGGTAGACAAAACTCATTTATTAAAACTTCTATTCAAATTGTTAATAGCAGGAAGTAGGCAGTTTCGCTGTCGGTGCAGAGGCGGTGATCATGCACCCAAACTTCCTCTTTGCGGCAGGCGCCACCAGAGATAAATAAACATGTTTTATCTTTTTATCGCCTTTAACCTATTACCAGCCAGATTATTAACAACCAATGGAACATTTCACTGAGCTCATGTCGGTAGTATTGAAAACATGATGATCATTTAAAATGTAGCCTAATGGAATTCCCATTGGATGATCCATCAAAACTTTTTTACAAAGATATAAATAAATAAATAAAAATCCAGAGCATGCGTGTGCGAGTTGGTTTGCCAGGTAAAAATACAATTAGGCTACGTGTAAAATTAACTGTGTCTGATATGACAACTATGCTAGTCATAGTCCCATGAAATGATAAATAGCAAATAACACATATACTGAATTTCCATTTTTTTTATTATTTTTTTTAGTAAAATCAAATGTGACCTTGTTGTTTGTAACTATGGCAATGTCTGCCCCGAGACTGCACAAAACACTTCTACTGCGAGAGAAAGCAGCAGCCACACAGCGTGTAGATGTCATCATCTCCATACGATTATCTCGACAAAATGATCTTGTAGCCACAACATATTATCACGCTCCCACGAGTTATTATGACGTTCTCAAAAAATAAATATCTCGTGGCCATGACGTATTATCACGTTTCCACGAGTTAATATGTTGAGGCCACAAAACTAGCCTAAGTGAACCGAACATATCCACTACGGTCACCTGATCGTAAATGCTTTGTTTGACTTTTCGGAGATCATCTACTCTTCCCTGTGGATAACCTCTGACCTACTTTCTCTACGGTCTGAATTTCTGTATATTGAATTTTGAATTAGATTTTCCAAATTTCTTCTTGAAAATTTGAAGCTGTATTTTTAAAAACTGGATATTTGCAGTCAAACACTTCAGAACAAAAAAATCAGCTGTTTGAAAATACATGTCTATTAAAAAAATCTGCCATAAAAAAAATTAATATTGGACATTTTAAATTTAACACAATTTAAGTAAAAAAAAATCTAATTCAGAACTATATTAAATGCCACATAAAATTCAGTTTTGTTAAATGACACTTGTCAATAATTAAAATTTACACAATTCAAATTCAAATAGTTTTGACATATTAGGTTTCCCAACCCAGGAAACATGAAAAACCCAGTAATTTTTTTTGGTAAGCCTTTCTCTGCAAACTTGTGAAAAACCAGGCAGGTCAGATTTCGCTCCCCCCATGACGAAAAAGTGATCCTTAATAATATTACCGCCCCTTAATCTGCACGTTTCCACTCACGGTGCCGCCATTGTGTTTTCGCAAACGACAACAGTGTACCAGTTCTAATGCCATGGCGAGAGTTTAAGCAAAGCATGCTAACTGTTTTTTATTTGGTTGCACTGACGAGCACAGAACACCGTTTAAAATAAAAGGGAGCAGTGGATTTACTGATTTATTTACTGTATATTACACTGCTGCCATACAGAACTAATATAAGCATGCAATTTCTTTCCCAGCTGTTTACCTTCATAGACATAACGGACTGTGTTTTTGTAACTTAAGCGTGTTTTTAACATAAACTTGTGTGTATTTGACAGTTTAAGACATGAAAGAGCAACTTGGGTTCTGTGTGCTGCTTTGGCATGCGCTCAGAAAACCACATATCAGACATATCAGTTCAAATTAATGTTTTAAAACTCATGATTTTAGTGTGATCGACATGATAATTAAAATCAAAAACATTTTTGAGAGTAGAGTATCAGAGGCGAGCTGTAAAGGCACAACCCTATTCTGGAAAAGGGGGAGGGGAGCAGCAGCTCATTTGCATATAAAAAGACATGCACAAAACCAGTGTGTTTCTGCTTCCACTCAAAATAGGCATTTTCAAAATGATATAATAAATTATCTATGGAGTATTTTGAGCTGAAACTTCACAGACACATTCTGGGGACACCTGAGACTTAGGTCCCGCTTACACTAGTGCATTTTCATTTTAAAACGCATAACTTTTGCTACGTTTACACCTGTCATTTACACTACTCTGTTCAACCCTCGAAAACGGAGACTTCTGAAAACGCAGCAGACCCCATTTTAGTTTGAAAACTCCAGGGTTGCGTTTCAGTGTAAACGGACCAAAAAGGAGACTTTTGAAAACGATGGTGTGGATTACCACATTCTCTCTGCGTATCCTTGACGACCGTGTAAACAATAACATCATGCTCATTTTTGTACGCATAGATATGTACAGGTAGATTCCCCATTCGACCCCATTATTCCCATAAATAATAGGGAATCTACTATACATATCTTGCTGTACCTGCATGAGTGGTCATGTGACATGCGTTTCGGTTGTGTAGTGTAGATCGTTTCTGATACGCAGTGAAAACGCCAGTGTAGACGAGGATCGTTTTCATTTTAATATGCCGTTTTAAAATGAAAACGCACTAGTGTAAACGGGGCCTTTATCTACATATGGTAAAAAAAGGGGCATAAAAGGTCTTTAAAAATACCGTATTGACCCGAATATAAGACGATGTTTTTTTCTTGGAAATACATCTGAAAAAACACGGTCGTCTTATATTCAGGTTCTAGACTTTGACATGTCAATAATACACCCACAACAATAGTGGCGCCAAATACGCATAAAACGAGTTTGCCATGAAATACGTAAATGCAGTGGTAAAGATGGGACCAAACTCCCTTTGTGATGTTAAAACGTAAGACAGTACCCAGATTAGTAGAAGACTACAGTAAGATTTAACTTCTACTGTTAATAAGATTTTGGTAGGCTACTATTAGCTGGATAGCCTAAATGTCCTAATTCAGATGGGCTACCTGTTTTCTTTTTTTTTTTTTAATGGTATATCAAAAAGTGTATATTTTTTAAATGTGATTGTTGGTACAGTTTACCAGTTTTTAAAAATTAAAATAGGAAAAATATTCAATATGAAAATAATTGAAGATAAAATGTGTTTTACTGAGAAAAAAAAAGATTTGGTTTTTAAAAAGACTTTTCCAAAAGGTACATCTGAAAAAGGGGGGGTTGTCTTATAATTTGGGCCAATACGGTAAACAGCAATTGAATTTTATAGTTCGTTCATTTTAACCTTTAATATTATAGCAGTGACAGGGTTCCTTGAAGAATTTACAGTTTTAGTTGAGAATTATTTATTTTTCCTCAAGAAAAACTAATGCGTACTGTACCGGATACATATCCAAATGAATCAAATGAATGAATTTGAATCAAATCAGAGTTTGTGAATCATAATGTAATCAAATTGTGAAATTTGTGTCAATAACCAGCCCTACATAAGTGTGTCCATAATAAGAAATAATGTATGAGGTATGTATTTTTTGTACATTTGTTTCTTTTCTTTTTTGGTTCGGTTATTTTGGTTTAAACTAAAATCTTATTATGAACTAAAATCTTTTATATTTTGGAATAAAATAGACAGGACAAAAAATTAACATCAGTGATGCAGATCAATATCCAGCAGGGCTCATTTGATGTGGATGAAGATATCTATCGCCTTGAGGGTTTACCTGATGCATGTAAAGGCATAGAGAAGATCATCCAGCTTTTCCCCTGTCATCCAGCATCTTGTCGAAGGAAAAAACAGTCATTGATGCGGTTGTGTGAAAGGTCTGCATATTTAATGCATCCAAAAGCCACAGCACGCTGAGCCTTCACCAGCTCCTCCGGGATCAGAACCTGCAACATATAGTTTCAAAAAGTTGTGAGGTTAGAGCAGGCAAGACATTTTGCCACCCTTACAAAAACACGTTACCAAGTATGTCTTTATTACTCAATGAGTTTTTTTGTGTAATAGTGTAGCTATGTGTGAAGCACTACTCGCATGGAAATCACTTTCAAAACAAGAAGCTTTAAAAATCTGCTTGACCAACTTGAACATGAGATAAATCCAGAGGCGGATTACTTGAGTGAAAGTACAGATACTGCTGGTCAAATATTACTCCATTACAAGTAAAAGTTGTAAAGACATATTTTTACTTAAGTAAAAGTACAGAAGTACTTGCTTTTAAAAGTACTTAAGTAATAAAAGTACATTTCCATTTTTTATGTCAATGCATCGGTTTTATTGTTGTACGCAATACTTGCAATACTTCTGAAACAACTTACAATAAATTACACCTACTGAATACACTGACTAGCTTTTAGTATCTTTGGAATAAAGAGCTTTTAGAATGTTAAAAACCTATGGGGGAAAAAAATTAACACCCCTACCCAACCCCACAAAAGCAGGATGGTAGTGATCTCACACAGCTCTGACATCTATGTGTAGCAATTCATCCACATTTGAACTGAGTGGACAGTGAAATTGCTGTAAATACAGACTGATAAGAAAGAAAAAAAAATCAAACCTGCTTTAAAACCCAGCAACACAACTGTAGCTGTACAACTTTACAACAGCAAAACTGCTTTAACAAAAAATCAAAACAGCAAGACTTATTTGACATCAAAACAAACAATTTAAATGCTGTCTAATCGCTCTCACTGTACTTTGATGTCACACACAGAATGGTCTGTGCAGTGCTGCTTTAAGTCAAACACCTTTTGTGTTTTATTAGGAGACGCATAGCAGTTCTTCTGTGGCTTTATAGGTAAAATTTTCACTTAGGCCTACACAATTTAGCAAAATCAGACAATATTGTGTCTAATATATACCACAATATTAATTTCTTATTATTGAATTGTTGTAAATAAATATCACATTTGGAACTAGTCAGTGTTCAAAGAATGCTGGGAAATCACTTCAAGTAGCCCTACAAGAGTGATTACAGAGTTTTTAGAGAAGAAAGAAATCACCCACTGACTTTCAAAGCTGCTTACGACTTTCTACTTCGAGGACCTTCATAGAAATGTAGTGGAGTGAATTTTACTAAAATGTAGTAAAAAAAATTTTATGAGTACCAGAAAAATAATACTCAAGTAAAGTACAGATACTCAAAAAGTGTACTTAAGTACAATACTCAAGTAAATGCAGATCACACTGATTCCTACTGAAATTATGACTTTACCTATGAAATTTCACAGAGGTAAATGCAGTGTTTCCACTACATTCATTCTGCTGTATTGGGCTGCCACACCAAAAATCATCCCTGCCATGCCTGCAGTTTCTCAGTGACATCATAGTGACGCCAATCACATCATTTATAGTCAGTCAATTAGTGGAGAACACAGAGCAGGACTTGAATTTCGGCGTGGGATTGCGGCTATTAATAATAATTCTACTCTTTCCTGCAGGATCCGCACTTATAACACGTTGACAGATGACGGAATGTATCATTTGCATGTGCTTTTGAGTCATGCCAATTTAAAGTGAAAGAGAACTCAATACAGTACTTGCACACTCTCTTATAGACCGTTTTCTGTATGCCCACACCCAAAGCATGCGCACATAAAGCTGCCTCTGCAGAAACACGACTGCAGAACTGAGTTATGCGCCTTATGTGCGTAAATGGCCAAATACATACAAAACTATGTCAAAATGCCCATCTTGGCAAGTGTTCACGTAAACACGGTTTATATTAAACATGGTCGGTATATGTGCTATTAAGTGAATGTAAACCATTGAGAAGCAAAACGCACGTGTAAAACAGTACTGTATTAGATCCATGCATAAGGTCTTAAAGCAGAGGGGGGCAAACTACGGCCCGCCGCACACTTTCATCTGGCATGCGAGGGAGTTTTTAAAAATGCTACATTTGAGTAACGGTTTTAGTTCAGAATTACTAATTTGATGCAATACAAGTGAACGCCATTTGATGGCAGTATAGCACGCGGTACAGTGAGCGACTATAGTAGAATTAAAATGCACTCAGTAGTAACTTGGATGTTAATGAGTGAAAATTAGTGTGGCGGAAAAAAACATGGACTCAAGGAAGAATGGACAACAAAAAACTTCTTCACCAATATCGGACAGAAGGCAGTATGTCTAATATGCCAAGAAAGTATTGCGGTTTTTAAAGACTATAACCTCAGTCGTCATTTTTCAAGCAAGCATTCGAATGATGCTGTCAACCTATCACCTGCAGAAAAGGCCAGCAAGGCTTTAAAACTTGCCACAAACTTAAAAGCCTAGCAAAATACATTTACGAAACAGTACTCTATTCAAGAATCTGTAACGAATGCTAGTTATGTAGTGGCACATAAAATTGCAAAGCACAGCAAGCCTTTTTCAGATGGGGAATTTGTGAAAGACTGTATGGTGGAGACTGCTGACATACTTTGTCCTGGTTCTAAAAGTCAGTTTGAGAAAATTAGCTTATCGCGGAGAACAATTACCAGGCACGTGGAAGTAATTGCAGAGGAGCTGCTCTCCGAACTAAAAGAAAAAGCCAAAGAAAAACTGAGTACTCAGTTCAGAAGAGATCAATAGGTCTCAAATGCGACCAGGGGCCAGCTGTACCAATTACTGAATATATTAATCACAACTCCTTTGCTCTCAAAAATGACAAAGTAAAAGACGAAACCCCAAACTCAGAAGAACTTATATTTCTTCACTGCATCATACACCAGGAAGCCTTGTGCAAAAATGTGTTGAAGTTAGAAAATGTTGTCAAAGTGGTTGTGAAGCTTGTCAACTTTTACGGACAAGAGCGCTGAACCACCGGCAGTTCATTCAGCTGCTTAACGAAACGGAGGCAGAGCACCATGACCTCTTGTACCATTCAAATGTGAGCTAGCTAAGTCTCAGCAATGTGTTTCACCGTGTCTGGGAACTAAAAGGTGAGATAGCAACGTTCCTCAATACGATTGGCAAAACTGATGACTTCCCCGAATTACAAGACACAGACTGGCTGGCCGACCTCGCGTTTGGTGTCGACACACTGAGGCATCTGAATGATCTCAATTTGAGACTTCAGGGAAAGAACGTTTTTGTGCACGAACTGTATAGCAACGTGAAAGCCTTCAAGGCCAAACTTGTACTGTTCTCCAGAGAGATATCCAGCCGAGATGTCGCTCATTTCCTACACTGATCGGGCTAAGCACACCAATAACACAATCTCGCATTGAGAGGTACAGCAGCACTTTGAGAAAGCACCACCAGACACACAACTGGAACTCATCGACATCCAATGTGACAGTACTTTGAAGGAGAAGTTTCAGACGGCACCAGTTAACCAGTTTTTTCTGCCTCACTGGATGAAAAAAAAAAATCCCAAACATTAAAAAGCATGCCCAAAGAATGCTTGTTTTATTTGGATCCACATATGTGACCTTGGACCACAAAACCAGTCATAAGTGTCAATTTTTCAAAATCCTAGAGGAAAGCTGAATAAATAATCTTTCCATTGATGTATGGTTTGTTAGAATAGGACAATATTTGGAAAATCTAGAATCTGAGGGTGCAAAAAAATCTAAATATTGAGAAAATTGCCTTTAAAGTTGTCCAAATGAAGTTCTTAGCAATGCATATTACTATTCAAAAATTAAGTTTTAATATATTTACAGTAGGAAATTTACAAAATATCTATTAATGGAACATGATCTTTACTAATATCCTAATGATTTTTAGCATAAAAAAAAAAAAATTTATTTTAAACCCATACAATGTATTTTTGGCTATTGCTACAAATATACCCCAGCGACTTAAGACTGGTTTTGTGGTCCAGGGTCACATATGTGTGTGAACAACCCTACTCAGTCATGAGCTACAACAAACCCCACCGCAGATCAAATTTAACAAACAGCCACTTGTCAGCTATCCTGAGGATCTCTACATCAAAGATCACTTTTTTCCCCCCCCCCAGACTTTGACACCCTTGCAAGGAGAGGGGACCAGGCTCATTGTTCCATTCTTATATTTACAGGATTTTAATGGATGTCAAAATTAGCGCATTAACACAGGCGATTAATTTTTTTCGGTTTAACGCATTAAAAATATTTAATGCAATTAACGCTGGGGGGGGGGGGCACCCCACTCACAACTGCTGCTTCTGTCACTTTTTCTCTTGACAAGAAGCGCATTTATTTAGATGCAGAACTTCTTTACGACCACATCAAACAGGAGATATTTCAGACGCGTGCTCCAACTTCACCTCAGCACATTAAACAAATATACTGTCTTTATGTTTCTGTACATTAATTTGGAGATTTAATGTGAAATTATTGCAATGTAAAAGTATATTTAAAAACTTTAATGTTAGGTGGGATTAATTGTGATTAATCATGATTTCAGAAAAAAATATACGATTAATTAGTACATTTTTTAATTGATTGACTTAAAATAAATTCAATTCTGAGTTTGAGTACACGTGATTCTTGGGTGGAGAGGGGTCGTGGTCCATGGAAAATAGTCCTGCCACCACAGCTAGAAAAAATCCTAGAGGAAAGACTGTAAATGTGACTGCACTTTCACACTTATCTTACTCTGTTATTTTTTTTTTTTTTTTTTTTTTTTTTTTTTTTTGTTTTGATTTACAGGTTGGTGCGCATTTTTAATGGAAAATTAACAGATAATTAGTAATAAGAGTGCTATAACAAGATAAAAAAAAATAGCTTTAGATCAGCAGATCAGATCAAATGTTGGCTCCGTCCTACACCATTGGTTCAAAACTGATTATGCTCACAAGAAAACGTTATGCTCCACGTTTTCCTCTATAGGTTTGGTGCCACCTAGTGGCAGTTCAAAGCAAAGTGAGTTCAGAGTCGAGCACATTTCTCATGCAGTCAGTTTGATTCCTCAGTTTCCTTGGTTTTGTGTTTGTAAAAGCATCATCTGTAAGTTAATTATTCATTACATAATGCTTGATTATATATACATATTTGCACATATTTGTGATAAATTCTTTCAAAGCTTTGATTTGATGTAATTTTAGTAATAGCCTCTGTTAGCCTAGCCTTTATTTGATATGGCACTCAATGTGATGATTTCATTCTACTTTGACAAGATAACTTATCTATATGAGTCAATATCTGTATTTGTTGCCATTTTTGGTTATCTGATCATCTCATTTAAGTAAATTGATTACATCAATAATATTTTTTCAGATATAAGTCTCGGAGATGCTTGTATGCATATTCTTTGGTTGTTGTATAATTATTCTGATTATTGTTTGTTTGCTGTTTTTTTACAGTTTTACTCCTAATTAATAATGTACAGTTCACTGGCATCTTATTAAACGAGAAAGACTAAGATGAATCCCGACTCATCGGTACGTTATGGATGGAGTTTGGCTGGCTGTTAAATTGCATTTGCACATGGGAGTAGAACAGTACAAGAGCATTGGACCATTACACTCCTGCTATCTTTTCTGCCTACTTTCATGCAGCATAACATATTTTCCATAATTCTGACAAATAAGGCACTTGGCAAAAGTCTGATTCACTTTAGGGAAATTAAGTATTTCTATACTTGGTCAAGAATAAAATCATAAAATCTATTATTTGGCCTCAATAATCAAATAATAAAATGTACGAAAACTTAAAAATTGTATGCGTGCTATTAACATTCCAAAGGCTATTTGAGGGCATCTAAATGTTTGAAATATTTTTTAAACTCCTTTACTGTCAGAAGCTGTCAGCGCTATTTGTGAGATATTAATCAAGTGCATTAGGCATTAGGAGGTTCTTCATTTCTGAGAGCAAAGGAGTTGTGATTAATATATTCAGTAATTGGTACAGCTGGCCCCTGGTCGCATTTGAGATCTATTGATCTCTTCTGAACAGAGTACTCAGGCATACAAAGGGAGTTGGATGGAGGCTTTCAGAGTGACATAAAAAGACGCTAATTTCGTCAGAGTTTGATGGGCTCACCTCATCTCTCCCCTTCTCCTTCAGTTTGTCCATGGATCTTTTCAGACCCTCCTCAAGAAGGTCCATTAAACGAACCGTGTCCCCTGAAAGAGTCCTAAACTTTTTCCTGGGAAGGAGATTTAATACAAATACATTAAAAAAAACATTAATTACTATATTTTCATCACAGCAAAAACTAGTGGCACATGGGACACTAGAGCTGCAACTAAAAAAACTATTTTGATTAACCAATTAATCTGTTTTCTTTGATTATTCTAATATTAATATTCTGTCAGATCTCTTATCAAACATTCTCCTTCAAACGATGTGCAAATTAAAGTTTAACACATTATATGTGTTTTGTATATATTACCATTACAATGTTTATTTATTTGTTTGTATTTAATTATTGAATACCAAAATGAATTCATATTTTTAGTCATCAAGGACACACTGAACTGATCAAAAGTGGCGGTAAAGACATTTAAGTTAAGATTTCTATTTTAAATAAATGTTGTTGTTTTTTTACTTTCTATTCATTAATCCTGGGGGGGGGGGAAAATCCAAACCATTTCCAGAAAAATCAGCACTGCACAACTATTTTCAACATTGATAAGAAATGTTTGAGCACCAATTATATTAGAATGATTTCTGAAGGATGACGTGACACTAAAGACTGAAGTGATGGTGGCTGAAAATTCAGCTTTGCCAAAAGAGGAATAAATTATATTTTAAAATTTATTAACATAGAAAATTACAATATTTTCACACTTAAATTACAATAATATTCCACAATATTACTGTTTTTACAATATATTTAATCAAATATAATTCTTACCAACCCTAAAACTTTGAAAAGTATTGTGTTATGATTTAAAATATAACTCTTACAATATAGTGATATTTTCACAGCTTGAAAGCAGCAGATAAATAATCAAAGTTCTCTCCTCTGAACATAAGAATGTAATTATTTTTCAGTAACCCTGCAGTAATCCAGGTATTGTTTGTGTAAAAAAATACTATTACTTGAGTTGAACAGAGGAGTTTAAATATCTAATCTGATCAACAGAAAATAATGCTTTATTCAAAATTAATTTGCTTCTGTTTATGCTACACTCTGTGCATCTCGCCTCGATTAATCAAAATTTGTTGATTATTTTATTTTTTATTTTATTACTAGCTGTTCCATCCCTATGGGTCACCCTGGTGGAAATAAGACAAAGGTGATTTCCATACTGATCAATGCACTTACTTGTCCTCCACACCACCACACCAAAACCTGCATGTTCTACCCGTATGACCTTAGGGTCATACCAGCCTATCAGCTGAGCAGCAGCAAAGACCACTTGGAAGTGCATTGCCTGTCATACATCACAGACAATAACAAGAAGAAGAAAAAAACACACTGAAAACATTTAGTTATCTGATCATCAACACACATAATTCTCAGAATAAACAAAAAAGTGCTGCACAGTTTGAATCAAGATCTTTATCATAAATCCTTAATTCAATTTTAGCCATGGAAAATGGAATATGTCTTTCTTCTTGTGTAAACTGATCAGAATTGTAAACTGTGTTGACGGAGTCGTTAACAGACCACGTTCCTGACCTAGACTGCATTAATATTTGAGTTGAGGAATCTATTGCAAATATTTATAAACATATAGATGTTTGAATTCTGGGGTGTGTTTCTATCTTGCTCAGTGCCCTTGACCCTTGCTGCATGTGTCCTCATACATATCTCTTACGGGGCTGACGAGACGTGAGACGTGCGGATCCATGTGCAAGCTTTATTTAAAGCAGAGAGGTCAGAAACACAGGCAGGGTCGAACAAAGGCAAACAGGTATATGGCGGGGCAAGACACAAGAATAATCCTAGGGCTAGCGAAGGTCAACGAACGGCGAACAGAATCAAAAGGGCGAGACTAAAGGGATGAATCCAGGAAAACAGGCAAAGATCAGAAACCGAGAAATCAGACAAGGCAAGGCAAGACTAGACTAGTCTAGGCTAGGCTAGGCTAACCAGGGCTCTGTAGAGTAGCTATCACTGCTGGCGATAAGCGCATACAATACTCTGCCCTTGAAGGGAGTGAGATAGAGTGTTAACCTCCTGGGGTCGACAGTTCCGGCGGCGGAACTTTTTGCAGATTTGAATGTTGACAGCGAAAAGAACTAAAATGCTCCTTCATACTTGATCGTACATAGAGTAATACAGCATTTCAATCTGTAAAGGGTCTACTTTTATTTGCGTACACTCACAATATCAACAAAACACTGAGCTTTTGCAAAGTAAAGAAAATATACAGGGTGTGCTTTTAGCCGTCTCATTCTCCGCACATATCTGTTTGAAATGCGTCACTAAAAGGAACTGAAACTCAGCGAATATTTGACACACACACGAGACATATCTATAGAAAGCTTAACATGTCTACTTTTACACGAAGCAAGTCTTATCGAAAACAAATATTATGTGATAAAGTAATTCCCCCCCCCCGATGAAACCAACCGTATGTAAAGTCCTTGGCCGTCGCCCTTCAATATCGCTAATGTGACCGCGCCCATGCGCCGATCGCGCTTTTGTTATTACAATCGTCCAAGTGAGACACGCGCATGTAAACGCCCACATCACAGCAAACAAAGCAGCGAAACTGCATATATGTCTCACAACGCCAGGACGTTTTTTAAATGTTCTATAAAATAGACAGCAATGATATAAAAGTAATGTGAGTTATAATGTTAATATGTTGAATGTTTTATACTCGGTCATTAGTGTTCGCCTGATGTGTAAACATATGAAGTAAGCTGTAAATAAGTGATGCATTGACAGACATATACGCGCGTCCTTTCTTATCATTGATGCAATTTATTTATCAGCTATGCATCTTCTGGTAATTGCTAACAAATGTTTCAGTTTTCGTTTAGGACTGTGACTGCATCACCGGCATCTTGCACAAGAAAGGCACACACGTCGTTCAGTTTTGAGTTCGCTGGAAAATCATACTGAGTAATTGCACAGTATAGTAATTGTACTTTTACTATGCCTAGACTATATTGTAATATTATTTGTGGTTGAAATGCAGTTTCTTTGTTATTGGCATTCTGTTTTCTCATGAAGTTTTATGGGGGGGGCCCCATGCATACTAAGGTACTGTGGGAAAAAATGCTTACAATTGTTTATAAAATTATTTTAGGACCGAACACCACTCTTGCCTTCACCTGCATCTCTCACAGTAAGGGGACACTCGTTCAGTTTTCAACTCCATTCAGAATCTTAGAGTAAGTGTGCATTCACTATTTCACAGATGTTACTTTCATTTGATTTATTTAATGTATTGTAAAATATGTTTGCTATGTGGTAATAGTGTTCTTTGTTTCGATAAATTAGTACTAGTATCAGTGACATCATAATAATGTTAATAATGTAGTTTGTGTAAACAGCATGCTTGCTTTTTGATTTCAGATGTGAGAATAACCGTGTAAAATAGCCTGTTGCAAAGAGAGCCAAAGCAAAACAGCCCACTTGGTCATGGAAATGGAGATTCCTGCCTGCACAAGAACCTGGACCACAGCTAAGACCATGTGATGCACACACTCCCATGAGTTATTTTATGTGATAGTTATATGTATTCTAAATAAACTACAAACAAAAAAATAGATACATTTTCTTTTTCCTCATTATTTCTTGTAGCCATTCCCTCTCAGTCACACACCTGACAGCTCATTATGCAGCTAATTATGCAGGCCTTTGTCTTCTCAGGTATGAATCACATCATTATACATGACCATTCACACCCCCTCGCACATTCCTTTTCTACACAAAAAGTGTCTTAGAAAATTTAAATCAATATATTGTTTTCTGTGAATGAGTAAGTAAGATGATTTTCACATAATTTTGAAGCAAAAACTCTAGACTTCAAGATCAGTTCTCAAAAGTCTTGTGATCAAATGTTCTGTATGTGTTGTCTCCATGTACTGGAAGCTTGTGACACTATAACAAATTCCTTGTATGTGCAACATACTTGGCAATAAGCTCGTCTGATTTGATCTGGCCTTATTTCAGTTACTTTTAAAATTGTAGTTTTTCACTAAGCACGCATAAACGTTGTTTTCTCTAAAACACAAACGTGTACATTCATGCTGCTCACATATTATTGTAGCCCAGTTTGTGCTGATTACAGTGTTACTAAACTTTAAACATTCAAATGTTTATAAGCAACTAAAAACCCGCACACATGTCAGGGCATGTCAAAACTTCTCCAGGCCCCAAAACACCCTCGGACCCCAGAGGGTTAAATAGTGAGTGAGTGATATGATACAGCTGTGTGCAATCAGTGTTGTGCGCAATCAATGTAATGAATGATGGGATATGTAGTCAGGGATGACATGCAACAGTTTGTGTAGCGCGAGAGTCAATGTAATGGAAAGGGTAACCTCTGATGGCAAGCAGACGGAAGTTCATGGACAGGATTCGTGACACAATATCGTAACTGTGGGAAGGTTTGTAATTCTGGGTCGTCAAGATTTCACCAAACACCAAGGTTATTATAGTTTAGAATTTTTAAATTTGCTTTATTTTAATATCGTTTTCAAATTTGCTATAAAATTCAGTTTAGTTTTTCAGAATCAGAATCAGAATGAGCTTTATTGCCAGGGATGTTTACACATACGAGGAATTTGTTTTCATGACAGAAGCTCCATAGTGTAACAGAATGACAGTGACAGAACAAAAAAACACAGAAAATAAAATATAAAAAAATAGAACACGTAAATAAGGAATAAAAATATACAAACCGACAATTGTAGGGCAAGTTATGATTTTTATTAGTTTATTTAATATTTTTGTGAGTTTTAGTTTAGTTTTTATTTTGTGAACACAATTTTATTTAGTTTTTATATAGTTGTTTCAGTTTTAATTAAAGTTTAGCAGAATCAACAGATCACTTCCAGAGCCAAGGCCAAAGAAAGACGTAGGCATAATTTAACCTTAGTGAGGCAAACGTTTAGCGACACAAAATTAACGCATGCTGAGATTGATTAGATGGTAAAAGTATACAAATATACACCAAAGGAAGCAGTCAAGCCTTTTTACTAAATAAATCTACACAAGTTGCGCTTAATGTCATATCTAATGGTGTGTTGAGATATTTAATATGAAAATAAATGTAGCCTAATTTGGTTATGTCTTTTTTCTTATTTAAACATAATCATGATATTGTAACTGTGGTCTCTTGCTCACTTTTCCGTGAGCAGCCATGCAAAAATCATAACTGCGATTAATGAAATTCAATAACAACAGCAATCGTATTTAACAGTAAAGGTCATATTTGAATATGTTCTTTTCATTATTTATGAAGAATTATAAGTGTGTGTAAGATGATGTTTATGCACATTTGTTCAAAATAGCCTGACAGATTGTTCACAAGATGTAGGAAAAAGTTTTGCATTGTTTACAGAAAGGCGTGTTCTCATTCTTTTTTTCTGTTAATTATCATGTTGCTCTGCGAGTCTGTTTTTCTTCAAAGCACCAACTTGCCTTAATGTTTGTTTTATTGCTTGTGTTACATGAGAAAATAAATAATTTAGCCTGCCTAATTTTGTAGATTATTGCGGGTACGGTTCGGGCCGCCATTCGCTGTCTTTTTGTCAAACGGTTCTGGTTTGGTACAGAAATAAATGTGTGCTGCTGTCGAATAACAGGTCGGGTGTTCTGTTAAGTACTGTTGGTTCACCTTTACCAAACAGGACCCATGCAGGACTCTGCTTTTAACTGCTTTGCGTCTCTCCGTCAGATAACCCTGTGATGCGTCATTTACAAGTATTTCCCTAAACTGTCACACAGCTCATATTTTTCCACCAAGGGGTAAGAACGTAATGATTACAAAAACTATAATTTATTTTTGTTAATTATTATTTTATTTCAGTTAGTTTTTCAGTAACTGTTTTTAGTTTAGTTTCATTTTAGTTTTTCAAATATTTTGACTTTAATTTTATTTCAGTTTACAAAATTTTTTGCAACACACCTGGCCACTGTCAGTCACATAGATGATTATGTCAGCTTTCTCATCAAATAGCCTGTTTTTGATGGCAGCTAGATCGGAGGTATCGTAAGTGTAGCCTCCATCCGATTTGACAATTGTCAAGGGAATAGACTGGCCTGGAGCAAACACTATTTTGAGTATGACAATTAGATTAGACTGTGCAGAAATTTAAATCTACACGCTAATACACACTATACTCAAAGTCACGCAATGCTGATGTTAACATTAACAATTTGAGAAAAAAAGTATAACAATAATAATAATTAGCACGGGTTGATGTGATATGAGCTAAACGATCTTTAGATTTAATCACCATTGGTAGTGAGATTTATGGTAATGCTTTTTTCCTCAGTTGGTCAGAACAAACATGGCAGACTTGTTACTTAATTGTTCAGATGACAATATACGGTGAAAATTCTTATCACATACTCTTCAGAACATTAGATTCATCCGCGCTAGAGCCGTGCCGACTCACAACCCACGCAAGCTAGATAATTCCGCACATAGCTGCAATTCCAGGTTGTCAAACAGAGATGGCAACAAAGAGGCAAAACTTTCGGACTGCAGCTTTAATTATGACTTTAAAATTAAAACAAATAAAAACTATAGTAAAACTATTTGAAACTATTAAAAATCATGTCTTGTTTCACCATCTAGATATTACAGCCCGTTATATATATAATAGATATTTATATATATATAATTTATATATTTATTTCTATAAAAGGGCTATGCAGACATCTAGTAGCTATACAGTGTGCAGTTTACTTTTAATATTTTATTATTATTATTATTTGTAGCGTCTGCTTAGGATCATTGAGGGTCATGTCTCAGAGGCCCTTTCAGCCTTTTGACATTTGCATATAAATTACAGTCCTGGCCCCAGATTCTACATTTATATGGGTGCTAAATTGCCAATGGTTCTCCCCACTATCAAGGAGATGCTAAACAGATCAACACTCTGGCTCTCCCCATCGACTTCAAACACAATGAACCTAGTAGGACTCAATGTTCTAAGAGACAGCCATCCACAGTACCTGGCACCAGATGTCTGATGGCCAGTGAACTACCCCCATGCTCGCAATACACATAACACACACACATAAAGACATTTTCTTTATTTAGACTATAATCAATCAGTTACAAATGTATCTGGTATATGCATGTGTTGTCTGTATGTTTCCCTATTATATTAGCCTAGTTACCACTCGTTATTTGTATTAGTTAAGATCTAAATGCTTACATTCAGGTGTATGTATCTCTGGTTTAATATCTTCTAGATGTTTCTTTCTTGGTATCAAAATGATCTGCTCTTTATTCCTCAAACAATGATGTACACTATGTGATCGTGAAATGCATCATACTATTTGTAGCATATTTTGGGTAAAACTGCACCAATCCTCCAGACCAGCAATAAACATGCAAATGGGCCATAAACAGAGACAAAGAAAGTTTCTCCCGCTCAAAATGCATGCCTCTGATTGGCCATCCCACCCAAAAGGTAGGTGTGGATAGGAACTTTCAAAAGTCATTAGCTCAGACTAATCTTGGCACAAAAACTTTCTTCTTGAGACGGACACTATCCAAGACTCCTCAAAACTCTCCTCTTGAGTTTGATTTTCTGGCAGTTTTTATCTTCAAGTAACTTTGTCGATCCGCTGTGGACTTTCCTATCTTCAGAGGAACCAGAGGAAAACCTCCAGCTCACTTCTTAAAGAACTCATCAAGAACCTCCGTTGTCTACCGCATCAGGACTCTTGTTCAGCAATCGAAGCCAATGCAAGTAACCGTTTACAACTATTTAGATGCGTGTTTAAGTTTGAGCCCCTTTTAAGGTGATTTTTGATTCTTTGATGATTCTCATTAGGTTGTGGTTAATTGATGTTAAATACTGCCATTCTTTGTTCTTCTCTCTCTCTCTCTCCTTACTTTCCTTCATTCTGTATGTATGTGTTTTGCTTAGTCTTGTTGTATGTTAGCTGTAGTTTCATTTATTAAATCCCTTATATTCACAATTGATTGCCTTTGTGTGCTGCTCACAATTCGGGGTCACTGAATGTTGAATCTTGCTACATGCTAAATTACTGCTAGTACTGCATAAAAGTAGGAAAGCTATTGTTCCTTGGCCAGGAAAATAATCTTTCCTTGAATTGATAAATGATTATATTGTCTGCTCGGTGGACGGACAGATCAAATAATTATAATATTGATTCTGCTACAGTTAATTCTAAGATCTAATCCAAATATTTGTTAATAATTATAACCAGTTATAATTAATTATAAATATTTCCCTTTTGAGCTAATTTGCTACATATTTGGTGGAGAATGCAGGCAACATTCAAACTTTGTTTGTGAGCAAACTCAGTATCAATTTATTTGTGTTCTTATATTATGCGCGCTTAGAGTGAGACAAGTCGCAACGCAAACTCACTCTGTTGATTGGATGGTTCAAAGCCACCTCCAGTACTGTATTTTAACAGCCTCTATTTGTCTAACATTTAGTCACTGTTAATTGTTAAAGTAAACTGCAGTTCATAATATTAAAATTGCTTTCTAAAGACGAATAAATCTCTTTACAGTACATTTTGTCATACAGTACATATTATCAAAATCGCCTGTTGGAACGAAGAAATCTTCCTTCATTGTGATAAAGATTGATTTGAGCGATATTCCTCTTATCATCTTTTAAAGGCCTTATCTGATTGTATTGCTAGATTGAAGTCATTGCATATTCCAATTTCATTCAACTAGACGATCTCACTCCCTTAGGTTTAACCATTAGAGTAGCTGACTAATGCGTGTCTAATGCAGATCTGATCATAAGAACACTGCAAGCCAGTAACTGATTGGAATGTAAATGTGGGCTATTGAAACCTTAATCATGTGAAATTTGTATAACAACAGCGAATAAACCCTGATGCTTATCATTTTTACTGTGTACTAGCAGCGAAGAAATTCTGCCACACATCATTGTGCAGTTAAGTTGCACAAACTGTAAGAATCTGTTGGGATCTAAGTCACATTGTTCTTGTGATAGCTGCAATAAATTGTCTGTTAGAATGTGTTACGGAGCCGACGAGACAGAGACATGCGGATCCAGTGTGCACGCCTTTATTAGCAGAGGGTGACCTCTGGTGGTGAGTGAACGGAAGTTCATAGACTGGATTTGTGACATAGCCCCCCCCCAAGGGGCGGCTTCCAGATGCTCAAAACCCTTTACGATTCCGGAGGGCGGTGGAGTGGAGGAGGAACAGGGGGAGGGACGGAGGGCCAAGACCAAGGATAGGAGAGACCAGGCACTGAGGCAGGACCGGCGGAGCAGAGAGCCAGGGCGGAGGTGGAGCTGAAGCCCTCCACAGCAGAACAGACAGGACCGAAGATCCCCCTGGTGGAGCAGAAGACCACCCCGGCAGAGCAGAAGACCACCAGAGCCAGACAGTAGACCACCACGGCGGAGCAGAAGACCACCAGAGCCAGACAGTAGACCACCATGGCGGCGGAGCAGAGGACCACCAAAGCCAGACAAAAGACCACCACGGCGGAGCAGAAAACCACCAGAGCCAGACAGTAGACCACCACGGCGGAGCAGAGGACCACCAGAGCCAGACAGTAGACCACCACGGCGGAGCAGAGGACCCCCACGGCAGAGCGGAGGGCCACCATGGCAGAGCAGAAGACCACCACGGCAGAGCAGAAGACCACCACGGCGGAGCAGAAGGAACAGAGAACCCCCTTGGTGAACCACATCGATCAGGAGACCATGGTGGAGACTGTAATAACGAGAGAGCAGAGACAGACAACACAGACAGAACATTGGGGTTGACAGATAAGGCTGGGTGTTCGGAGGCAGCCTCCTTGGCTGGGTCGGGACAGGACAAAAAGTTCACAAACCGACCTCTGCAAAGCACACAGAGAATTCACAAACAGCCTCCCTAGCCGTGACAGGACGAGCAGGGAGTTTGCAAACGGCCTCTATAGCTGTGACAGGACGAGCAGGGAGTTCGCAAACGGCCTCTATAGCTGTGACAGGACGAGCAGGGAGTTCTCAAACGGCCTCTATAACTGTGACAGGACGAGCAGGGAGTTTGCGAACGGCCTCTATAGCTGTGACAGGATAGACAGAGAGTTCATAGGCGGCCTCCTTGGCCGGAACAGGACAGGCAGAAAGTTCATAGACGGCCTCCTTGGCCGGAACAGGACAGGCAGAGAGTTCATAGACGGCCTCCTTGGCCGGAACAGGACAGGCAGGAAGTTCATAGACGGCCTCCTTGGCCGGAACAGGACAGGCAGAGAGTTCATAGACGGCCTCCTTGGCCAGAACAGGACAGGTAGAGAGTTCGTAGCCGGGCGCCACCACCACACAAGGAACTGAGGCAAGTGTCGCCATCTCGGGAGGTTCTGCAGCCTGCGCCGCCACCTCTGAAGAGACTACAGTGGACACCATGGCCTCTGGGAGCACAGCAGTGGACACCGCTACCTCGGGAGGTTCTGCAGCGTAAGCCGCCACCTCTGGAGATGTTGTAGCCGGTGCCGCTGCCTCTAGCAAATCGGCGGTGGAGTACGCGGCCCAGATACACCATAAAGCAAACCCCCATATGGGAAGTGCTGCAGACAGGGGAATGAGTTCAGGAACAGGAGGGCTAAAGTGAGTGGGTTTGGGGATACCAGCTGCGCGTGCAGACACCAGCGGTGCATCCCTCACACCAGACTGGGATACCGACGGACCAACCCCGACAATCTGGGTGCAACAGACAGGACGTGACATGACTCTGGATGATCAGCTGTGATGCGACGTGAATCTGGATGAATAGCTGAGACGTGACGTGACTCTGGATGAATAGCTGAGACATGGCAAGACTCTAGAAGGTCAGCTGCGATGTGACGTGACTCTGGACGAACAGCTGAGACGTGACGAGGCTCTAGAAGATCAGCTGTGACGTAACGAGGCTCTGGCAGCTCAGCTGAGACTTGACTGGACTCATGAAAATCAGTTGTGACTTGACTTGACTCATGAAGATCAGCTGTGACTTGACTTGACTCATGACGATCAGTTGTGACTTGACTAGACTCATGAATATCAGCTGTGACTTGACCAGACTCATGAGAATAAACTGTGAATCGATTTGACTCAGGACGATCAACTGTGACTAGACTCGAATCAGGAAGATCAACTGTGACTAGACTTGACTCAGGAAGATCAGCTGTAACTTGACTTGACTCAGGAAGATCAACTGTGACTAGACTTGACTCAGGAAGATCAGCTGTGACTTGACTAGACTCATGAATATCAGCTGTAACTTGACCAGACTCATGAATATCAGTGGTGACTTGACCAGTCTCAGGATAATGGAACTTGAATCATTTGACTCAGGAAGATCAACTTTGACTAGATTTGACTCAGGGGAATCAACAGTGATTTGACTTGACTCATGATGATCAACTGTGACTAGACCTGACTCATGAAGATCTGTTGTGACTTGACTTGACTCAGGAAGATCAGCTGTGACTAGACGTGACTCATGACGATCAGTGGTGACTGGACTAGACTCAGAATACTCAGCTGTAACTTGACCAGCTCATGATAATGGAACTGTGATCCGATTTGACTCAGGAAGATAATGTGACTAGATTTGACTCAGGGAATCAACAGTGATTTGCTGACTCATGATATCAACTGTGACTAGACCTGACTCATGAAGATCTGTTGTGACTTGACTAGACTCATGATAATGATCTGTAACCTGACTTGTCTCATGATGATCAACTGGCTTGGACTCGTGAAGATCAACGGTGACTTGACTTGACTCGTAAAGATCAACGGTGACTTGACTTGACTTGTGAAGATCAACGGTGACTTGACGGGGCGCTGCCGTGGCGCCATTTTGTGAGCGTGCTAGAGTGTCACATTACCGAGTGGAGTGCGGGGTGCACGTTCTCTGCGTACCCACAGTGACGCTTAACCAACAGACAAAGAGCATAATCCATAAACTCACTAGAGAGACCAGGGACCCTCACGGATTAATCGTGTCTTTAAAGGTTCATTGATACCCTCACAAAAAAAGTCTATGAGCACACAGTCAGGCAGATCAGAAAAATATGCAAGGTCTAAATACTCTTGTACGTAATCCTCGAGCGCTCGCAAGCCCTGCTCGAGGGTTAATAACAGTCTTGCAGTGTCCATACCTGGCCAATGTCCACTTGAAAAGCCGCTGGACCCTTGTGTGACCGAGTATTCTGTTACGGGGCTGACGAGACATGAGACATGCGGATCCATGTGCAAGCTTTATTAAAGCAGAGAAGGTCAGAAACATAGGCAGGGTCGAACAGTGGCAAACAGGAATATGGCGGGCAAGACACTAGAATAATCCTAGGGCTAGCGAAGGTCATCGAACGGCAAACAGAATCAAAAGGGACAAGACTAAAGGGATAAATCCAGGAAGACAGGCAAAGATCAGAACTGAGAAAACTGACAAGGCAAGGCAAAACAAGGAAACAAAACTAGCAGGCTAAGTAATACTTGGCAGAGAATGGTAGTTTGAGTGAGTGATATATAGTGAGTGAGTGATGTGAAACAGCTGTGTGCAATCAGTGAAACAGCTGTGTGCACTCCGTGCTGAGTGCAATCAGTGCAATGAATGAAGGGATATGTNCCCTGGACGAACAGCTGAGACGTGATGAGGCTCTGGCAGATCAGCTGAGACTTGACTGGACTCATGAAGCTCAGTTGTGACTTGACTTGACTCATGATAATAAACTGTAACTTTACTCATGACAATCAACTGTGACTAGACTCGACTCAGGAAGAACAACGGGTGACTAGACTTGACTTGTGAAGATCAGTTGTGACTTGACTTGACTTGACTCATGATGATCAGTTGTGACTTGACTTGATTCATGAATATCAGCTGTGACTTGACCAGACTCATGAGAATAAACTGTGAATCGATTTGACTTGTGATGATCAGTTGTGATTAGACTCGACTCAGGAAGATCAGCTGTGACTAGAATAACTAAGATATGAATTGGAACCTGATGTGACTCATGACAATGAAACTGATGACTCGAATTTAACTCATGAATCATAAACTTGTGATTGATTCGCCCCATGGACGATCACTGTGACTGACTAGACGCAAAACTATCAACGTGGCCTGGACTAGACTTATAAAACTATAGCTGTGACTCGACTAGCCTCATGATCATAAACTGTGACTTGATCTGCCCAATGACGATCAACTGTGACTTGACTAGAATCATAACTATCAACTGTGACTTGACTGGGCGCTGCAGTGTCCGCCATTTTGTGAGCGTGCTCTAGCGCGGCCGCCATTACACAAGTGAATGCGGGGTCACGTTCCTCTGCGATACCCACAGTGAACGCTGAACCAACAGACAACAGAGCAAAATCCACAAAATCACTTAGGGAAGAACGGGGACCCTCATGGATTAATCGTGTCTTTAACGGTTCATTTATACCCTCACAAAAAAAGTCTATGAGTACACAGTCAGGCAGATCAGAATAATATGCAAGATGCAAATACTCCTGCACGTAATCCTCGAGCGCTCACCAACCCTGCTCGAGGGCTAACAACAGTCTCGCAGTGTCATACCTAGCCAATGTCCACCTGAAAAGCCGCTGGATCCTTGTGTGGCCGAGTATTCTGTAACGGAGCTGACAAGACGTGAGACGTGCGGATCCATTCGCAAAGCTTTATTGTGGAGAAGACAGAGACGTGGTCATAAAGCAGGTAGGGTCAAACAGAGGCAGACAGGTATATGGCGGGCAAGACACAAGAATAGTCCTAGGGCTAGCGTGGGTCGACGATTGGCAGACAGAGTCACAGGGGCAAGGCTAAAGGGAGAAATCCAGGGAAACAGGCGAAGATCGAAAACGGCTAAGGCTAAGGCAGGGAAACAAATGAGGGCTCTGTAGTGTAGCTATCTGAGATAAGCGCTAAACTATACTCGGCAGAGGGAAGGGATCAGAGTGAGTGTTAAATAGTGAGGGAGTGATATGAAACAGCTGGGTGCAATCAGTGTTAACAGTGCAATCCGTGCTGAGTGCGGTGATGTGCAACAGTGTGTAGTGTGAGAGTCAATGAAATCGGAAAGGGTGACCTCTGATGGCTAGCAGATGGAAGTTCATGGACCGGATTCGTGACACTGGTGTTTTAACGAACGAATCTGGAAGGATACTTTTTGTTTTAGATCATGGTGAGAAGTCAGCATTTTTTATTTTATTTTCTAACTGCTAACAAACTCTAAATAGTTTTTAAATAGTAACATAGAAAAACTGCCATATTGTTTAACGAACGTATCTGATCATTTTTTTGTTTAGATAGATGGTCAGTAGTCTACTTTTCTTTTCTTTTCTAACTAGTTTTTAAATTGTTTTAACAACACTTAAATACTTGTCTCGACCCGTTTTTACTCTTTTCTGGAAAAAACAGTCATTACATTGTTTCTATTCTGTGTATGTTTGATGTTTTTCTTGAAACGTGTGTAAAAACTTTAATAAAAACGTCCCTTATCCCGTTTAATAATCATAGCACGTTTCACAACTTAAAGTTTAAAGCACATAGTTTTGAACAGTTTCAATGGACCCACACAAAAACACTTTCCCAAACAATCATAAATTCCTTTTGATCGTTGGGGTGGATAAACACATGTCTGGTTAGATGGGGGTGTACATGACAGGTGTCCATTTATGGTAGGAGGCAGGGGGGGGTTTATGAGGGGCAATAAATCTAATTTGATGACACATAGTATACTATACCCTCTCATTTATATTGAAAAGAGAAGTATATTGTGTTTTGTGCTCACGTTTAAGTTAATGTCTTAAACTGCCGATCTTGTTACTGTGCTAATAAATAGTGTTTTCACTATGCTTTGGATATTAATATCCATTGCAGAATTGATGTTATACGGCTCGTTCAATGAATCGCTGGCTGACTCCGTGATCAGCCGTAAAACAGTGATGTGGCTATCAAGCCAAAGAAAGATGGCTATGGATCAGACTTCCCTAATCTTTTTGCAAATGAAACCGTTTCTAAAACCTCAGATACCTTCACATGCTGATGTCATATCCACCTTATAATTAAGGACATGGAATCTAATGAATTATAATGATATTTGAGTGGCTCTCATGCAATGAAATGACGTGTTCTCGCTCGTTCTGGTTTTTACTTATACAGTAGCATCTGTACATCTCTTTCATTTGGATTCTGTAGATAAGTGGCTCCTTTAGAATATCCCCTTCTGTTCATTGTTTATTAGTCACACAGCCTTCAGAAATAGCTTAGTAGTTTTGTTTGAGCTGTGTGGTGTCCTAATTCCATAAGGGATTTTAGCTGCTTTTTAAAGGTATTTTGTGTACAATGCACACTTCAAGCATACCCTGCTGAATGCTCCAAATATTATTTGCACCTCACACACAATTCATGGTTTGCAAAGCATAAAGCTTAGAGTTTGAATGAAAATCCCTGTAAATTAACCGACTGACATGTGTTTTGAGTCATGTGTTCTCTAGCAACTTAAAGTGTCTTTCAAGTGAGTTTTTAAAATTCAATTACTAGAAAGGCCAGAGCTTTCCACTATTAAACAACAATCAGGAACAAGATCATCTCTTACCCCGGGCATCAAAAAACTCTTCGTCAGAGCTTTCAACAGATTCCTGGGCGATGTTCTGGAGTCTCCAGTGGGAGGCGCTATGTTTTCGTGAGAGCACTAAAAAACCAAAAAGAGAAAAATTGGCCACAAATCACAAAAACTGACAGTTTAACCATAGAATACAATATAGTACAGGAGCCTGGAGCCTGTTTATCTTAATCCAGTGTTAAATTGATTTTTTTCCTGTTTAATTAAAATTGAATGTAAAAAGGGTGTGGTAGTGCTGTTTCTTTTTGTTTCGCTCCGCTCTATATATATATACTATATATATATATCTATAATTATACACACACACACACACACACACATATGCAGATTTTTGGCATGAAATCTAGATGGCGCGTCCGATGTCTAGCTCAATCTGACCTAATGACATCATCACATGGCATAGCTGATTGGTTCTCTCCTGTATCGCTAGCCAATGAGCTCGCTGCTCAACATTCGAATATATGACTAGTGCTTGCCGTAGCAGTTGCAGCTTGCTTCAGAACAGCGAAAGCAACATCTAAGATAAGTGAATGCTCTTCTAATCCATATCGCTGTGTGTATTGCGTGGTCTGTCTATAGTTGAATTAAAATTATTTAATTCAACTATCAACTATTTATTTGAATTAGGGAAGTCGTGGCCTAATGGTTAGAGGGTCGGACTCATAACCCAAAGGTTGCGGGTTCGGATCTCGTACCGGCAGGGATTGTAGGTGGGGGGAGTGAATGTACTCTCCCACCTTCAATACCACAACTGAGGTGCCCTTGAGCAAGGTACCGAACCCCCAACTGCTCCCCGGGCGCCGCAGCAAAAAAATGGCTGCCCACTGCTCCGGGGGTGTGTTCACGGTGTGTGTGTGTGTTCACTGCTGTGTGTGTGTGCACTTTGGATGGGATAAATGCAGAGCACTAATTCAGAGTATGGGTCACCATACTTGGCCACATGTCACGTCATGTCAAAAAATGAGCAACCATAATCAAGTTTATAAGCAGCATTTAACATCTGTGTTTATATAGCTGGAGCAAAACGCAGTTTAGAGCTTATGTACTCGCTCTGAGGACACACCCACCGATAGTAAAAGACATGAAACCGGTTAAATAAGCATTCTTGTGTATGCATTTCAATGGGGGTTCGCCATATACATCGGCAATTATCCCAGTGTTCACGTTCGTTATTTCTAAGGTCGATGTTTTCATTGTGACGAGTGTGTGGTTGATTTCAGAACGTCAGAAGCACGTGCTTATCGCAGTCATATCAATGACAGTTTTGCGGGAGATGCTGAAGATCACTATCTACGGCTGTAACAGTTAGTTCTGAGTGAAATGCATTATGGGTAGTGTACTTCTGAGAAATGTGCTCGTGCGACGTCTGCTCTCGCTGTGCTGTGTTATTCAGAAACGAAGAAAGAACATTTATATTCTGCTTTTATTTCAGTTCATTCTGGTCAGTCCACCCAGGGGTTTTTGTGCACTCTAACTTTGACAACTTTTATCTGCACGAGAGAGTAAAATGCATCGGCCAACTTTGTCCATCTCATCATTGCACGAACATGAATTAACAAGCTGTTACGCTGCCGCTGGGACTGATGAAGTGGAGAAAGTAACAGCAGTTATCAAATGACTAAATTATGATATTTGCTCAGGTGGGTGCTGGGGTCTTATCTATCGGACTGCAGCTTATATCCATTTTGTTAATTAAACATTTCACATAGTGCGCGTCTAATTAGGGTTAAGCCAGTCGGCGTGGTAGCCCAAGCTCACATAGCCATAGGCCACTATTGTTAAGCCGGTCGGTGTGGTAGCCAAGGCTCACATAGCATTAAGCCGGTCGACGTGGTAGCCCAGGCACACACCAATTGTAATACATGTGGTTCACATGGCTCTTCAGAGCAGCAGCAGTACATATGTCTTGGCGATAGATCTGCTTGTTGGGGGGTGTTTTGTTCTTGTTTTTGGCTTGTTACTGCCCTTTATTTCTCCTGCTTTGTGTTTTTTTTTTTCATGCAGTCTTTGTGCAGCAGCAGTATTACTTACATGCTCACAGCAGCATGTTGTGGATGTATTGGCAGTCGCAAGTCTCGGTAGCAGCGTAGCAGATCTATTCCGCCAAGTAGGGCTGTGCAAAAAACCGAATGAGATTTTCATGCACATCTCGTCAGTAAAGCGGCTCCTGTGATTAGTAGTAAATCTCCAGCATGTGTTCAGATGGAGCGGCATTTTCTACGCAGAACCGTAGATCACTGACAAGCTACACAAAATCGCGTTCAAAATCGGCAATGAATCGCCTGTGAATTTGAACGCGATTTTGTGTCGCTTGTCAGCCCTACCGCCAAGACAAAATACATTAACATTGTCATATCCATAGAGTTGGCATACAGAACTACAGAGTTCTGGAAAAACTTAGATGCTCAGTCCGTAGGTCTAACGAGGGATGACTTTTTTGACGATAAATCATGATAAATTTCCCCATGGTTAGTATTACTGTTTCATATTTTAATTATCATTAATACCGTATTCGATTACCGCGATTTGAACAACTGAGGATAAATAAATACTGTACTGCATAGGGCTCCAGTGTGCGACCAAATGGGTGCATTTTGCGATATTTTTTTCTGCCGGTGCGACTAAATTTTGTGTGTTGTCGCACTGGCGCGACCACCGCATTGGTTAACTCATAAGCCCTGCAATTTCTGTTGCATATGAGAAACACCAAACGGCAAACGAATCTGAAGCAAAGAACCGCGCGACTCGTTTGAGCTGTGGCAGCGCTTGAGTGGTAGAGCCTGGTTTATACTCGCCGCGTCAGGAGCGTGAAGCTGCATGCAGCAAAAATGACGCGAATATTGGAAGATGGATGGGTTTTCCTGCTAAAGTTAAGTAAAGACCGCTTCCTAACCCAGGTGAACATGGTTGGGTATTCTGATGTGGTCAAACCCTGCAAGCAACTGTCACCGACAGCAGTTTAGTTTAACTTTACATTTTGTTTTCATTTTGAAAAGCTTGTTACCTTTGCTGTTTACCTCACGTTATGCTATGGAGGCTCTCTTTTATTTATTTTTTATTTGATTTCTCAGTGTTTGCTAAACATTCTGTAATTTATTAGCCGTTAGATACTACAGCATGTGGTGTATTCCAATGTCCGTCTTATTCTTTTTTGTTATTAAACGTTTTATAAGCTAGTTTGTCATTGTATCTTACTGTTTTATTGTTGTTATGCTTTTTAATTAAGAATAACAATGAATCCATCTTTTGTTTTAGTCTTAAAAAGTGAAAGGTGTGTAGATCAAAAAACGGACTGAATTTGCATGCCCTGCTGTCAATTTTGATGAAAAACAAGCTTATGTGGATATTACACATTTAAACAATAAGGTATCTAGTATTATTTATGGAGCAGATAAATACATATAATCATTTATTTATCAATTATCATTTTGGCTTGACCCTTTTCTTTATTTAAAAGCTGAAACGTGAGGTTTACCATTCATGAAACGTTTTCAAAGCTTTATTTGAACATTTACAATAGATATTTGAACATGCTATTAGATAAACTGTTGTCAGTCATGATGTCATTTAAAATCCGGACATCATTGGCAATGTTGTTGTTTTAGTTATGCAAACAAAAACTCATTTTATTTGTTTGTTGGTTTTAAATGTAAAACTTGGTGAAATGATTTCTGTGTCAGGACTTTTTGAACATTTCCAGCACATTTTAAACAATACCGTGGATAATGACTGATAACCGTGATCATTTGGTCACTATAATCGTGATAAGAAATTTTCATACCGTTACAGCCCTAGGTCTAACTCAATCTGACCTAATGACATCATCACATGGCACAGCTGATTGGTTCTCTCCTGTATGCCTCTAGTCGAGTGGGCCTGTACTCCAATGGGGCATTGGAGGCCCAAGGAAGAGTATGCTAGTGAGATGGCGTCTATTATCCATCTAGAGAGTCTTTGCTTTGTGACCGGATGCCCTTTGGTGCGGTTACCGAAGCTGTCAAAGAGTTGTTCCGATCGCCTATAGGGAGCGGAACGCTCAATATAGATTCTCAAAGCTCTGACGGGGCAGAGCAGAGATAGCTGTCGGTCCTCTTCGGTTGGAGGAAGCGCGGAGAGCGTAATGACCTGTGCTCTAAACGGAGTGGAGAGCACTTTAGGTACGTACCGTGCGTGTTTTCAGGACGACTTTAGAGTCTTGGCCCAAATTCCAGTCAGGCAGGCTAATAAGGCACCTGCAGGTCCCCTATTCCGCTTTACTGGATGCCAGGCTAGAAGCAGGCATCCTTTTAGTGTAGCACCCTAATGTTGGCGATGTAGCGGCTTGGAAAGCGGGGCCCCTTCGGCCCGCAGCACAGTGGGCAGTCCCGAAGGGACGTAGGGGGCCGCGGCGGATTCAGCCTCCTAGCACCCCTCAGGAAGCGAATGACCGCGCTATTTCTGCCCACCGATTGACCCTTGATAGGGGCATGAGAGGCCGCTATAGCCGCCACATAGACTTTGAGCATGGATGGGCAACATCCCTTATCCAGCAGCTCTTGTAGAAATGACAACACCTCTGCGAATTCGGAAGTGAGGGGGTCTTTGCCACGGTTTAGACACCAGGCGGAGAAAAAAGACCACTTCAAGGCGTAGACGGAGCTCTAGCCTCCGAAATTGTGTTTAAGACTAGCTCTGTGAGGCACGAAGGCTCCCGTCGAGCGGCTAGAGGTGCAGGGCCCATAGGTCGGGTTGAGGATGCCATAATGTCCCGTTCACTTGAGAGAGGAGATCCTGTCTCAGTGGAACAGGCCAAGGGGCCGCTATCAGTAGCTGAGTCAGCTCCGATAGCCACAGCTGGTTCATCCAAAGGGGGGCCAGCAGGAGAACCCTGTGTTCTTATTCCCTTACTCGCCTGATTACCTGTGGGATCAGAGCGATTGGGGGGAAAGCATAAAGAAGGAGGTTGGGCCAATCGTGGGATAATGCGTCCTTGGTCTTTGAGTAATAAATTGGGCGAAGAGGTCTACCTCGGCCTCGCCGAAGATCTCCCAGATCCTCTGAACTGTCTGCGGATGGAGCGTCCATTCCCCTGAGGGGACATTGCTCCTTGATAACATGTCCGCTCCCTGGTTCAATTTGTCCGGTATATGCGCTGCCCTCAGCGAGCGCAGGTTGGGTTGAACCCACTCTAAGAAGCGCTCTACCAGCATGAGAGGCCTTCGGGGGGGGGGGGGGGGAAGAGAGGCCTCCCAGGCGATTTATGTAGGACACCACAGACATGTTGTCAGATCGGATTAGCACATGGTGCCCCTTCAGGACTGGCAGGAAGAACAAGAAAGCATCCTTTGAAACACTTTGAGAGGGCGAGCGGTACCGATCTTGAAGAAGGTCGCCAGCCTCCATATGGCCAGAGCTCTGTTCTGGCGTGACTACAGCTTTCAATTGGGTCGAAAATTGTTCCAAGGAACGAAATTCGCTGGCTGGGAAGCAACGAGCTCTTGGCAAAATTGACCCCGAGTCCCAGACACTCCAGGTGGCTGAGGAGGAGGACTCTGTGAGATATTAATTCTGCCTCCGACTGGGCCAGGACGAGCCAGTCGTTGAGTTAATTGATCATATGGATTCCCATCTGTTTCAGAGAGGAGAGAGCTGCATCCATGCACTTCGTAAAACTGCGGGGGGCCAGGGACAGCCCGAAGGGAAGGAACAGCTGTAAAAGCCTGACTCACTCTGGGCTGGAGGAACCTTTTCCACGGCTACTTTTGCCAGCAATTTCATCACCTCTGAGCGCAGGACGTGAGCGTCCTTGCTCTGCACTGATGTGGGGACCACGCCGCTGAAGCGCGGGGGTCTTTGAGCGAATTGGAGTGAATATCCTCTCTTTATTATCCCCATAACCCATCTCGACACACCGGGGATGGCCTGCCAGACCTCGGCCCGCATGACGAGGGGTTGAATTAACTCGGGTGACTGGCCGCACGGGGGCAGAACACTTACGAGTGATGGAAGAGGAAGTTTGCTCTCTTTATGAAAATGTTTGTGTTTCATAATTTTTTCCGCTATCACAGCGGTTGAATGCTTGGGCTCATGAACGGACCCGTTGTTCGCACAAAACACATTTCCCTCTGCACCCGGAGCTGAACGGGGTGTCAAGAGGTGTAAGAGAGGCTGCTTGAGGGGGTGTAAGGAAGCCCCTTCCCGCTCTCGGATCATAATGAAGTCCTCCCCCCTGAGGCGCCGGGTCCAACGCAATCTTTCGTCGGGGTCCCTGGCGCTTAGGAGGAGGGTAGCGTTTGGCCAAGTGAGAGCGTCCCCGCGTTTGCTGCTCTTTAGCGGGCTGAACAGCAGGGGCGGCAGGTGCTGGTTTCGCGGGCTGCTGAGTCGGCACAGATTTAGGGCGAGCTGAGGCCGCAGTGGAGCTGGAGCGCTTAGGCAGGAAATGTCGCATAGCCTGAGACGATTTCTGTGCCTCTCGGAAGCGTTCAGCGAATCCTTCGACCGCCGGGCCGAAAAGACCTTTGGGAGAGACTGGAGCATCGAGGAAGGGGATCTTATCCGCGTCCTTAATCTCCGTCAGTGTCAACCATAAATGGTGCTCGAGCACCACAAGGCTGGCCATCGATCTCCCGATTGCCTGGGCGGTGGTTTTGTTGGCACGTAGTGCCAGGTCGGTCGCGCTCCTCAGATCCCTGAGGGTAGCGGGGTCCAGGCCAGACTCATCGGAGGATGCGAGGATTTTGACCTGGAGGACCGCCATTGAATGAAGCGCCGAAGCCGCCTGTCCAGCTGAGGTGTAGGCGCGTCCAGCGAGAGCTGAAGTGGTCCTACACGGCTTAGACAGGTGAGCGGCCATTGCTCTCCAGCCGATGGCCGTGGGCGGGCAGAGATGTGCGGCCACTAACTCATCTAGGGGAGGTGGCTTATCGTACCCTTTTTCTTCAGCGCTGTCGATGGAGGTGAGGGTGGATGAAGAGGCAGTACGGAGGCGGGTGGAGTATGGAGCGCGCCACGATCTGGTGAGCTAGTTGTGGACCTCCGGGAAGAATGGAGAGGAAAGCTGACGAGGGGCCTGGTGGCGCCCCAGCAGGAACCATTCATACAGATGGCTGTGAGAGGGCTCCTCTGGCGGAGACCACTCTAAACCCAGCTCTTCAACTGCTTTGGAGAGGATACGGAGAAGCTCGGCATTTATCCCGTCTTTAGTGGCGCTGGGCACGGATGATGGCGAGGGGGTGGGGTCATTCGCCGAGCCCAACAGCTCCTCTGTGTCCAATGCTGCTAATGACATGCTGTCATCAAGCAGCTCAATCTCACTTCCTACGAATGAGATCAGGTCGCTCGCACCAGCAGAAGGACGCTGATCAGACCGGGAGAAAAGGACGGGGGAATACTCTCTCTGCGGGATCTGGGCCAGCGTGAGTTCGCTTGTAGACGATCGCTCGACCCCTTTGCCCTGCTGTTTTTTCCTCACAGATCCCTGGGAGAAAGAAAACGGGAGGGCGCGAGGGGCGGAGCCGCTCTCTGAAAAGAAAGCAATCCGTGAGCGGAGAGAGGCGAGACTGAAGCTCTCGCAATGGGAACAAATAGCTCCCGTGAGTGCAGCTTCCGCATGGGATTTCCCCAAGCAGGAAATGCACTCTGTGTGGCCGTCATCGGCGTGCAGGGGGGACCTGCATTTGCAACAACGCCAATTTGCTCCATTAGAAGCTCTTTTAGAAATGGCCGGATGGCGGCAGGGGAACCGGACCAGAACTGCTGCGTCGCTGGAGTGGTGGAGAAGCAGGTCAGCCGTGCTGAGAGGTCCCGATTCCAGCTGCAAAGGCGTGTCAACGGCGAGCGGCTTCGGATCAGCTTGAGGACGTAGAGTCGTTGCTGAAGGAGAAGAAATCTGAGGATCCTATGGCAAAGTGCCAGATGCCAGATGCCCCGCCCATTCTGGCGGGCTTCGTCGCCATAGGCTTGTTCAGCTCCGCTGCCTAGCCATTGGTTCATTTTTAATACACTACACAAACCAATGGCCGTGCAGTTACACTGCATTACTGAAAAAGGCTTCAGTTCAAGAGAAAAAATGACTTTTTCCCNAAATCCTGATTCACTGTCATATTCATAAGTTTTATTTATCATTTTTCTCATATTTTCACCCTCTGACTCAAATGCCATTTAGCCTTTTGTTTTCGGCAAACATGCTCACATTATAGATTTGCACCAACAAAGACTCACATCCCACCATCTAACGTGATGCCATAAAGCCACATTTTATCCCTTGCCTGTAATTCCCATGGCCTGGGCAGTTCATAGGAAATGCTTGAAGCACATCAATCATTGACCTTCTTCTAGTCACCATGGTGATTATGAATGATTCTCAGCTGGATATTAATGTGTGGGCATTTGGAGGTATAACTCCCTCAGAGCTGATTGACAAACCACTGGGGATTGAAGACCGGAGGAAGAGAGAAAGGAAGGAAGGGCTTGTTCAATTTTAAGCCATTCAGGTTGTTCACAGGTTCCTTCTGATGAATCATCCTTCCACCAAGAGAATATATTCAAGTGTGCTGCCCAATAATATGCTTTAAAGAAAAGTAACCAAAATCCCCCTTTCTCCTTAGATTTAAAAAAGTGTTGTTTTTTAATTCTTGCTGTTTTATAATTCCATAAAAACTGAAAAATTATCTTGTAGTTGTTTAAAATAGGATTGTGGTATACATGAAGGGATAGACTGAAATAGGTGGAGGAATCTTGGTAGGCTCACCATCTTTACTGCATTAATTTTACCTACCATTGAAATTGGCAATGTTCTCCAATAGTCTATATTATTTTTTAATTGATCAATCCTCTTTTGCCAATTGGCTCTTAGAAGGTCTTTTGGTTTTTTAGTTATTATGACACCAAGATAAGTAAAAAAGTTTTCTGCTATCTTGAACGGGGTGGATCTTATATACTGCTTACAAGTGTTGGGCACAATAGTCATCAATTCACTTTTTTCCCAGTTAACAGTAAAACCTGATATATTCCCGAATCTTGTAATTGAAGTGAGGAGATGTGGAATAGACTTACTAGGATTTTTAATAAACAAAAGTATATCGTCTGCGTAGAGTGAAATATGTTGTGGGAGGCCACCTATCGTGATTGGTTGGATATCTGCCTGTTGCCGAATGTATGCAGCCAAGGGCTCTATCACAACTGTGAAAAGAAATGGGGACAGCGGGCAGCCTTGTCTTGTCCCTCTATAAATTGAGAAAGGAGCTGAAATATTATGATTAGTCACTACTGAGGATTTTGGACAGGAATATATTGTTTTTATCCACTCTCTAAACACGTGGCCGAAACCAAATTTCTTAAGGACCGACATCATATATCCCCATTCTACTTGGTCAAATGCCCTTTGTGCATCCAATGAAATGACTGCAGCTTCTTCTTTATGATTTGAATATAAAACATTGCATAGTCGACGTAGATTAAAATACATATGTCTGCCTGGCATGAAACCTGTCTGATCCGGATGTATAATACCACAGATATGGTCCTTCAATCTATTTGCAAGGATTTTCCCGATTATTTTGGTTTCAGTGGGTAGTAAAGAGATTGGTCTGTATGATGACACCAGCAGCCGATCTCGACCCGGTTTAGGTATAAGAGCAATATTGGCGTCACACATAGATGCAGGAAAACGGCCAGTTTCCTGTGAATGCTTAAACATACGTACCAACAATGGCAAAATGACCTTACTAAATCTTTTGTAAAATTCGGCGCTAAACCCATCAGGTCCTGGGGCCTTGTTGTTAGGGAACTCTTTAATAGCATTTTCCACCTCTTCAATGCTTATTTCTGCATCTAGTGCCTTTAAAGCCTCTTCGCTTAATTTTGGCAAGTGTAGTCCTTCCATAAAACTATCAATATTTTTCTGATCAAACTTCCCTATGGAAGTATAAACCTCTGTATAAAACTTTGCAAAATTTTGATTTATTTCCTTTGGATCGGTTATTATTATCCCCTCTTTATTCTTAATTTGATATATGGCGCTAGCAGCTTTATGTTGTCTTAGTTGTTGCAACAGAAGGTTATGGGGTTTATCACCTAATTCATAGTATCTTTGTTTAACCTTACATAATAATTTTAGTACACTGCTAGATAATAGAGAATTGTATTCATACTTTAATGCAATAATTTCCTTCAGTAACTCAGAATTTGGGCTATTTTTGTGTAAGCTTTCTAATCTGGTAAGAGTACTTTCTATTTCGGTCATTCTTATCCTAACTTTCTTCCTTTGAGCTATCTCAAATGCTATTATTTCCCCTCTAACTACAGCCTTCAATGCCTCCCATAAATTTGAATCATGCACATCACCATTATCATTAATTTCTATAAATTGCTCTATCTTTTTTCCCAGATTTTTATTAAATTCTTCATCCTTTAAGAGTGCGTTATTTAACTTCCATCTAAATTCTCCTCTTAAATTATCTAATCTAAGGTCAACTGACTGGAGAGCATGATCTGATATTATAATGTTGTGATATTGTGACTTGCATGCATTTGGTACTAAATTTGAATCTAGCAGAAAAAAATCGATGCGTGAATATGATTTATGCACATGAGAGTAAAAAGAAAAATCTATCTGAGGGGTTAAGAATTCTCCATATATCTACAATGTTTAGGGATTGCATATACTGTCTTAACATTGCATTAGATTTAGATGTCGCGCTGGCAATTTGACTCGGTTGTTTATCAAGTATGTTGTCCAGCACACAGTTGAAATCACCTCCAATAATTATATTTGATTCAGAAATACTGGGGATTAATTTAAATACTTTTTGAAAAAATAGGGGGTCATCATAATTTGGTGCATATAAATTAACTAAAGTAATTTGCTTCGAATTTATAGAGCCCAACACAATAATATATCTACCATTTATATCAGAGATAGTCTTATGATGAACGAATGGTACATTCTTATGTATCAAAATAGCCACACCCCTGGCTTTGGTAGAGAAGGTAGACTGATACACTTGTGCAATCCAATTAGATTTTAATCTATTTTCACTTCCCTTCTTCAGATGTGTTTCTTGAATAAAACCTATATCAGCTTTTAAAGTTTTGAGATGTGAAAGAACCTTTCCACGCTTTACAGGGCTATTAATTCCCCTAACATTCCAACTGATAAGCCTAATATTGCCCAGTCTACCACTGTGATCTTTACTGTAAGTATCAGTTGACATTTATTTAATTACAAAAAAGAAGAAAAAAATTATGAAACCGTACCATAACCAAAACAGGAACATTTGGACCTTCTTTAGAACTTGTAGACACAACCAACAGAACACCCACACAAGGTTTCCCTCCCTCCCACCCTATGCTTCCAGAGAGGGAACTTTGAAACTTAGCTCCACTCCACCCCCATTCACGAGAATAAAACAAAAACCTTACCGGTGACTGTATAATGTATTAGCCACCTACACTCCTCCGCAACACTTCAATAAACTGTCCGCTTTTTTAATGATATATAGTCTTTAACAATCATGTCCATATTCTGAACCTTAGGTTTCCTCTCTGTGCCAAGCCTCGGTAGAGCAAATCACCTCTTATACAGATGCATTATTAGTTCCACTATGATCGCCTTGCTCTTCCCTCGTAGATTTCCAGTTTGGGACTGTGGTCATCAGAAACTTTTCAGCATCGGAAGACATTTCGAAAGCTTTAGTTTCCTCTCCTACCGTCACTATGAATTTTGCCGGGAATTTGAAGCCGCATCTTATGTTTCTTTCCTTGCATTTATTCCTTACATCGTTAAAGTCCTGCCGCTTCTTCATCGTTCCAGACGTCAAGTCTGGATAGATCTGCACACTGTCACCTTTAAAACGAAGAGGAGCCTTCTGTCTTGCTAGGCGTAGCACGAGCTCTTTCACTTGGAGATGGTGCAGTCTAGCAATAATAGCTCGCAGTCTATTGCCAGCGGCTGGCCTCGCGCTTCTGTGAGCCATGTCGATCTGGATCGGTTTATCAAAGTTATCATGTCCAAGCAACTCTGGAAGCAATGAGCTGACGAACTCGGAGGGCTTGCCATTTTCTAGCTTCTCTTTGATTCCCATTATGCGGATATTATGCCTGCGAGAACGCGATTCCAGATCCTCCAGCTTTGCCTGTATGAGAGCCGTCTCAGCAGCCATCTTTGCATTTAGCCTCTCGAGGGATTCAATACGGCCTTCATGAGCCTGCACAGCTTCCTCGGTTTCTTCTACTCGAGCAGTCATGTCAGTCAGCGCCGATGACAAATTAGAAAGTGTAGAAGATAGTTCGCCCAGTCTTTGATCCATCGTCTGATTCAAAGCACTGATTGCAGACATAAGATCCTCGTTTGTAGTCGGCGTAGATTTAGCCTCAGCTCCACCCACGGTAGCCTCTGTAACTTTTTCACACTCTTCTGCTCCTTTCTCCGATTTCTTAACTTTATTTGGCTTCATCATATTGCGCTGTAGATCGTAATATATTCGGCTGCAAAGCACAGTTTATTAATCTGATTTATTTGAAGCAGAGCCAAGAAACACACGTCTACTCCATGCGCGTACAAACCGGAAGCTGTCGTCTGTCGCTGCTAGTTTAAGTATTTGTCCTCTGCATTAAACATTAGCATTTAAAGGGTCATGAAACCCCAGACTACTTTTTTTGAGATTTTAGCAGAGGTGTTTGTGTAGCACATCGTAGAAGACAATGTTAGCATCCGATAATTTTTACTGTTGGAGAAAACTGGTTAATTTTAAGCTTTTTTGCACTATTTTCATCTTCCGGGTTTAAAATCTATATCGTGTTGACGTCACAATTTGTGATGTGGCAATGGACTATAGTACATTGATGACGCATCGGTGTCTATTAAATTATTCATGAGACTGCGTGTTCTTATCCAATGAGAAGACACTTCGCTTAATTCACAACAGCATGTGTTGATTGCTATGACAGACGTTTTAGACTGTGAGATCGTGCACATAAGTCAAGTGAGAGAAACGCTCATGGATCGAAGGAGAGTATTTGTTTTTGCTTTGTAATAAGTGTTCGGCACAAACGCGATTCATTCACTTAGTGAGTGGAACCATTTTTACAGCTCTATAAAAGGCTTATATAAACGCCACAGAATAAGCCTTAAAAGTTATCAGAGGTGCAACAGCGCGTTAATATATCTGTTTTCGATGCAGAGTGCAAATGGCTGTGCAATTTATTTGTGTTTTTAACTCGATGGGAGCAAAATGAAACTGTCTGAACCCAAAGTTGTCTGTGTTGTCTGTCTCCCCTCTTCCCCCTCTGCTGCGCACCACGCCCACTTTTTTAGCATTTTTTAAAACTGTGGAGAGAACTAACCAGTGCTGAAACAGGGGGTTTTCATGACCCTTTAAATTAAAGGGAAAAGGAGAACAAACGTGAGAAAAATGTCTCAGCTTTAAATGTTGCTAAACAGAACATTATTTGGTGTATTTGGTGTAATGAAGTGTGTTTATGAGGTTTAAGGTTCAAAACACATTATTTTCCATATAATGTACATTATTGTGTCTCCTCTATGCCCTGCCTTTCTGAAACACGTCGATTTTGACAAAGCTCATCGGTCTGAAAAGTGAGGTTGCTCTGATTGGCCAGCTATCAAATGCGTTGTGATTGGCCTAATACCTCAAACGTGTGATGGAAATGTTACACCCCTAACCATACTGTGATGCCCTGTCCAGCCAGAGCGACGAGACAAAAACATTAAAACCATATAAACGAGGCATTTGTTGTATCCATTGGGGACATAATTACGGATTACAATGACATATACTGTCTTTTTACGCGCTGCATCACGCCACTTAAACATAATAAAACCATGTCTGCATTTGTGATCAGGGAAATGACAAACAACAAGCGCTACTCGCCATGCTCAAAACTCAGGTTTCATAGTCAGTGAATCCTTGTACATATGAAAACCACTTACAGTCCTGTGCGTCAGACAGCCGCGATTGTAGTCTACTCTACCAGGATCAGAAACAGTCCTCCATAAAATGCGCTGCACACATCTGAATACTTGGGTTAAACTGTTGTGGAAAAGTGTTGTAAATACAACTTAACAACTGATTTCTAGTTGTGTCCTCTTTTTTGGAAGGCCAAACAAAGTATTTTTCGCTTTCATAACGAAACACACAGCGTTACACACGGCGGGCTTGAGTGAGCGGAGGCCAGCGGGCTAGAGTGAGGAACGGACGGCGGGCTCGGCTGCCGGCGGGCTTGTGCACCCACATGTGACTACCCCGGTCTGGACTCCGCTTCGTCCACGGTGAAAGCATATCCAGCGATCCCCAGCGCAAAGTTGATGTATTTCCTCCGCGACCACCACGGATTAGCTCTAGGCATGACGAAACGGATATAGTCCTCTTTTGGAAGGCCAAAAGTAGTTTCGATTTCACAACTCAACACACATCGCTTCACGACATGAAGTGGTGCAATGTATCAAAATGTTAAATTTCAGAAGGTAGGACAGTGCCAAACAAATTTTTTGCTTAATAATTACATAGAAATGTTCATTTAATAAAATTATTTATCATTATTACCCCTCAACAATATTAAGTAATTCATCCAAAATCTTTTCTCCACCTCCATGCTTTTTGTGCCAAGAAGAGGAAAAATCTAATCCTCACATTTATTCTATTTGTGTCCGTTATAACTAAACATTCTGGCTTCCTAGTTTCAGCATCTTACTTATTGCTTCGTTAGTCCTATGTACCATTTCGCAGTTAAGGTTTCTTTCAGTTCTTGTTTCTGACAATAGTGACTAAGATCCCGTGACTTTAAAAAAAAAAAAAAAAACAAAAAAAACAAAAATTTTTTGGTAGGAATGAGAAAGTTCCACATTCACATCACGATGCCTTAACTTAAACCTAATTGGTAATGATTAATTTCTGATTACTTTTCCTTTTAACTCATCACTTCAAAGAATCCTCCTCAATAACAAAAACCTAAAAACATCCAATCTATTCATAAATCCTATTAAAAATATTTATAAAATAAGCTGTAACGTGTAGGTTGTAAAAATTATTGTATGACTATGACGTAAATACTATTTATTTATACTTATTTAATTACTTGACATTTTGTACTTTTCCCCCATATCTGTTCTTTCTGATTTGTAATAAAAAAAAATTTTCAGGGCCGCATTTCTAGACCCAATATAATATATGTGTATATAATATATTAGATAGATATATATCTATATATAATAGATGTACTTTTTTATTTTTATTTATTTTTTGTATGTATATATTAGCAGCTCATACTATTCTATAGCACTTGCTATTCAATTTTGTATATTATTATTTTTAAGGAATTATGTATTTGTTTAATTGTATACACTTCATTATTGTCCTAACCAATTCCTAACTAAACATACCCATTGGTAACCCTCTTGAAATATTTAACCTAATTTATTTCAATATATTCTATATATATTCTGGTTTTAAATTCAGTTTTCTTGGAAAGAAAGACTTGTGTATGTGAGAGACTTCAGTTCATTAGTTCAGTTCAGTTAGCCGCAGTGCAGCTTCACGTTTGATGTGTGACCCACTTAAAATGCAGTAAATGGCAAAACAATTGCAGTACAATCTAGTGTGATTATTAGTGCTTTCATAAATGTAAAATAATTTAAATACAAATACTAATTTACAACATCCAGCAGCTCAATGAACTGTTTTGCACAGCAAACTAGGCTAAATTGAGATTGCTAAGTTCACTCATCTCTTTACATTAAAAATAAATGGAAAATAAAAAAAATTATAGTTTCCATGGATCTAGTCTTTGCATCTGTTTGTTTGACGTTTGAATCAGGTCTCCTCTGTTGGAACAGAATTGGCTAGATGGCGCTGTCCCAAAAAAGAGGGTCCTAAAAATGTGGTCCTAGAACTGCAGCCTCTGGTATTGCAGGTTGTTTTTTGTTCAGACCAATGTGAAAATCGACCCATGTTTTTACCCTGCAAACATGCAGAGCTTTAAATGTGAACTCGATAAGAAGATAATTCATTAAACAACTAAACGGTAAAATGTGTTTGTATGTTATTTAATTAATATAATAATTTATTGATAATTGTTTAAATTAATATAATAATACTTTTGACTCCTCCATTTTCTTAAAAATGGTTTAGAGGCTGAAATGTAAAGTGTATAATTTAAAAAAAAAACTTTTTGTTTTTGTGAAAACTTGTATCTGAACTGTAAATCATGCTTTTTACAGACAGTTGAATGAATGAATGAATGAATGATGCATTTATATAGTGCTATATTGTGTATTGCTGTACACCCAATGCACTTTACAATCATGTGGGGGGGTCTCTCCTCAACCACCACCAGTGTGCAGCATCCACCTGGATGATGCGACGGCAGCCACAGTACAACAGCGCCAGTGCGCTCACCACACACCAGCTACAGTTAGAGAGGAGAGTCATAGAGCCAATCAAGTGTATGGGGATTATTAGGAGGCCATGATTGACAAGGGCCAGTGGCAGCAATTTGGCCAGGACACCGGGGTTACACCCCTACTTTTTTTTATGAGAAGTGCCATGGGATTTTTACTTTTACAGAGAGTCAGGACCTCGGTTTAAGGTCTCATCCGAAAGACGATTTTACAGTTTTATAGTTTACCATAGACATTGCCCTGCCCCCGCTCATATGGTATTAATTTTATTTGTGCAGGTCTTAAAAAGTCTTAAATGTTTAGCTTAAAAAATCCTGCAAGCAACCCTGTTCTTAGTTATTTTCTTATCAGTTATGTACATTAGGGTTGTATGTTACATCTAATGTCGTTAAATTAATGTTTATTGCACTATTTAAATAAATTTAATTTCATTCATTTAACTAAATGACTATTTCAGTTTCATGTGTGTTACCATGATGGTGTTTAGTGTTTGTGTGCACTTTCTATATATGTTAGTATTTGAAAGCTGCTTGTGATATATGGGATGATTTTAGACTCAAATTATTAACCGATGCACACAATTATCCATGTACTGCATACATTTTTATGCATGTATCTTACTAACCACAAACAAATGCCTTTTAATTTGAGTCTGTGGAATTCGGGATTAAATGACTGTGCAGCAATTTGTACAAACACAGACATGTTTGCAAATAAAAATGTTCTGTTCTGCATTAATATATTATAAATTTCTCATGAAAAAAGGAATCCGTGCATTTGCAGATCAGGTGACACGTGTGCATTTATTGACGTCTAGTTCGAGTCGATCTTGTTCGGTTCATTTGGATTTTGAGACTTTATTTTCACAATTTACAGCATTTCACGACTCCCACACACACAACCACCAATGTACAAGGCTCAGCGCAATTCATTAACGTGTACACGATTTGAAAAATTCGCAAATGTGCGTCACTAAACTGAAACAAATGCTTTTCAACTGGTGTCTGCAGAGTTAAGAATTACATTAATGTGCAGCATTTTGTTCAAATAGAGACATATTTGTGAATACAAATGTTATAGTTTGTATTAAAGTATCATAATTTGTGCATGTAGCGATTAAAATGTGCATTTGTTGATCAGGCGACAGTGCATTCATTCACATCTCTTCTGAGTCAATTCTATTTGATTCATTTGAATTTTGAGACTTTCGTTCCGCCCTTTTAGCCTTGCCCAATCCACACACACACAGCTCGCAATTCCACACGCAGCTGAGCCTAAGAAAATCAGCGACCACTAGATGGCACTAGCCCCAGTCACATGTGCGCATTCCATTGTGTACGGTCCGTGACCTTTTGTGCTGTACATGTTATTTATTTTTGTCTCTTCTCTGTTCTCACTCTCATGCTCTTAGGTACTGCCTTCCTTGGATTCTATTGGCTCATCATTAGTTAATTATGACATCACATTTCCTTCACCAATCACGCTCTCATCCGAGAGGTTTAAAAAGAGAACATCAGCGGGAAGAAGGGTTGTGACGTTTTGTATTGTGACTGTTGTGTGCACCTGTGGAATGTGTTTGTGTTATGCTTTTGGGTTTTAACGGCTGGCTATGCTGCTGTGTGATCTGATGTTTTTGTCAGCTCTCCACTGGTTTGGAAGACAAGGAATGAGTGGAAGAGTTTAGTAAGTCACGTGACCTGCATACCTGCACGTAGGGATCTTGGATGTATTAGACACACTAACAGTTTAGTTGTGTGCGCTTTTCTTGTATGTTTTGTTTTTGTGTCGTTTATGACGCTTTTGCATTGAAGACTTTACTTACTTTTTCTTTAATGGTTTAGGGGTTTTGGGATTTAGTTAGTAAGTGGGATTTTTCTTTTCTTTTCTTTTATGATTTAAGCGCCACTTTAACTTCCCTTCTTTTCCTTTGTCTCGTTTGTTTAACTTGTTGTTCCTTGGGGCAAGAAATCTTTCTTGTAGTGTAGTTTCGCGTCATGTGTTCCATTGCCATTCATTTCCCTGGCTTATTTATTTAATATGTCAATTTAATGTTACCTCTTTTAATCCCTAGACAAAATTCACATCAGAGATGTAACAACGGTTTTATGAATGTTACATTGTGTTTGTTTCTTTTTGGTTTGACTATTCTCCTCTGCCAGTTATGGAAGAGTATTAGGGCCAAGCAATAATACAAAAATAAAACCATCTCGAGATTAAAGTCGTTAAATTTCAAGGAAATAGTCGAGATAAAATGTTGAGATTAAACTCATTAAATTTCGAGAATAAAGTTATGTTTCAAGAAAAAAGTCATTAAATTGCGAGAAAAAAGTCGAGATAAAATGTTGAGAATAGACTCATTAAATTACGAGAAAAAAGTCGTTAAATAGCGAGGAAAAAAGTCTAAAAAGTAGAGAATAAACACACACGTGTCATGTTCATTTTATCTCGTTGGACCATGTTATTCAGCGTCTGCAGTAGGGTGGGTTGGAGAGTAATGCACTGGGGAGTAGTGTATGAAATGATCGATTGGGTTCGAGCCTGTCTTTTGCCAAACTCGCTTTTCTTCCTTTTGTCATCAAATATCTCATCGGAAAAGTGGAAATCAATTGCTTAACGAGTGTTTAATAATAATGTATTACTTAGGTAGGTTTAGTGTTACTACAGTAAATCCATTGTAAATATTAATTTGTGGATTGAAAAGTATTCTAACTGCATTGTTGTCACAGTGTTTCTCCTGTTTTCCACATCAGTGTTGCTGAGAATGGCTAATTTAATACATTATTATTAAACACTCGTTAAGCAATTGATTTCCACTTTTCCGATGTGATATTTGATGAGAAAAAGAAGAAAAGTGAGTTTGGCAAATGATAGGCTCGAACCAAGTCGATCATATCATACACTGCTCTCCAGTGCATTATTCTCCAACCCACCCCACTGCAGACGCTAAATAACACTGTCCAATGAGATCAAATGAACATGACACATGTGTTTATTCTCGACTTTTTTCTTGAAATTCATTGAGTTTATTCTCAACATTTTATTTTGACTTTTTTCTCGAAATTTCACGAGTTTTGTTCTCGAAATTTAACAACTTTTTTCTCGTAATTTAACGAGTTTATTCTCAATATTTTATTTAGACTTTTTTCTCGAAATTTAACAAGTTTTTTCTCGAAATGCAACGAGTTTGTTCTTGTAATTTAACGAGTTTAATCTCAACATTTTATTTAGACTTTTTTCTCGAAATGTAAAGATTTTTTTTCTCGAAATTTAACAACTTTAATCTCGAGATGGTTTAATTTTTTTATTATTACGTGGCCCTAATCCTCTTCCGTAGCCCGTAGAAATATAATAAAGATGTTTTATTGAACTTGTTCTAACTTTTGTTAAAACAGAATAGCTTATATTAATTTTGCCAAACAAGAACTTCGTGACAGTACCTTCACTGTTAGACTTTGCTGTAATTTTACAGTTACTTACCGCAAAAAGTCCAGTAAACTACCATATCAATGGTTTACGGTTAACTACTGTAATATGCACTGTATTGTGTGTATTTTTATGCCATTTACAGTAATTTACTGTATATGGGGATTTGTGGCACTTTACTGTTTGCTCAAAAGCAGTAGTGCTACTGTAAATTGTTCTGTGAATGAAAAACATGAATCTGCATTCTCAATTTAATGTATGGGTAAGCACAATTGTGGTGAAATAAATGTATTTTTTAAATGATTAAAAAAAATTCATGATATTTATATATATATATCTTAAAATTATATAACTTTGCGTAAAACTCTCCAAAATGTAAATTTTATTTGCGTTCCCAGCCCGCGCAACAACCTGCCAGAGGTTATATAAACTGAGGCTTGTGTCCGGTGCGCGCATAATGGACTTCCCCTCTGAGTGGATCGCCAGACATCAGGTGCAAGTTTTCCTGTGGTAAGTACTTTTTACTTACTTTTAAAATGTAAACTAGGGATGCACGATATTGGATTTTTGCCGATATCTGATATGCCGATAATTTTCAACTAATTTTGGCCGATAGCCGATGCCGATACCGATACATATTTATTTTTTATTTTGGTTAGTTTTTAACAATAACTTATTTGTTAGAATGAAATAAACAATATTAAGTTATTTTATAATGACAGTACATTATAATGATTTTTTTTCAGAAAGATGCAGTGGTAAACTTAACATTTTATTGTATAGCTGATGAGTTGAATCAGGGTGATGGATAGGATACATACAAAATGTGCAGGGCTGGGGGTACTCCAGGACAGGTTTGAGAACCACTGCATTAATGAATAAATCAGTATATATAAAATTATTTAATTTAAGTGTCATGTTTGCGATTTTTATTGTAAGCTATAACTTCTGACCTTTAAATCAAAACATACCCCCCCCCCCCCCCCCCCCCCCCCCCCCCCCCCGCCCCCCCCCCCCCCCCCCCCCATTGATTTAATCAGCACACAGTCTAAATATTATGTGTATTTTGCTTTCACTGATGGAGTTTTGGTTCCTTGTCGCTGTCGCCTCTGGCTTGCTTAGTTGAGGATACTTAATTTCCAGCGATATCGTCGACACAGTGCACAGATACTATTTAAACTGAACTAAGCTGAATGATGACATAACTGAATTCAATAATGAACTGCCTTTAACTGAAAAATTAATGTTTACTATTGTCACTTTGCATTATTGACACACTATTTTCCTTTTTATTGCTGTAAAGTTGCTTTGACACAATCTGGTAGTGTTAAAAGCGCATAAATTACGGTGCCTTTAACTTGCTTTCATTTTTTAGAAGTAGACCAACAGCGCCCCCTATGGAATTAAATCTCTTTAGTGAGCGGGCATTAGGACCCGGGGGAGACTGCCGCTGCTGCCACTGCATGTGCTATTACTGTTTACTTTATCATACACTGAAAGGGTCAACGTGCAGTCTCAGTTTAAATGCAGCGATCCAAAACAGTGAATCCAATCACCATTCAGGCAAAACTTTGCTTCAAGAATGAACCACAATGCTGACGTGATCTAATTGCTAGCTCACCCTGAGCACATGTGAGTTAACTCTTATCGGCAAGACATGTTTCTAATCGGGGATTCCGATATTGGTCCAATAATATCGTGCATCCCTAACGTAAACCATTACCAATATCAATTAAATTTAAAAAATATAAATAACGTAAATTTTAAATCTAATTATAGGCTATTACTAGGACAGTCTGAGGGAACTGTTGGTTTTCCTCAAAAACTGCCGCTTTCATGAAACTCATTCAATTGTCCTAAAGTAACTGACTGACTACTACTGTCTAGTATTTACGCGAACAATGATTTTTTGACTTTTTTACTGCCAGTTATGGTATATTTTACTCATCAGTTATATAGCCGTTATAATACCATTAAATGTGTGTGACGTCATTTGAAATAGCATGAGCTTTCTCTCCCTCTCTCCTTCGCGTGCGCGTTCTCTCTCGCTTGCACTCTCTCTCTAAGCCAGTGCATACACCAGAGAAAAAAAAATATTCAAGTAAAATTATAAGTAATTCAAGAATGAAAATGCATTCTTTATTATGGCTTCTTGTTTGTTAATAGAAGCAAGCATGGAAGTCAGTGTTCTCTGAAGTTTCATATTAACCACTTTTTTTTACATTTTTATTGTATGTATTTTCTTCTCTCATTTTTTCCAGTGTTGAATTGTAATCTGACTGTGTAAGTGATCAATCTAGTAGTCATTCTAGAACTGTGATTTATTATGTTCATAACATATAGTGATTTGCCAATAATCACTGATGAAAAACTATTCTTTTTTCCTGTTTTTGCTTGCTTCAGCTGGAGCTATTTACAACACAAAGGCTCTTTTAATAGCCACAGCACTGGTGTTGCGGGAGAGAGAAAAAAGGAGTTGCCGCTTTAAGACAGCTATGTACGGGAATTGTAGTCCAGAGTAAGATGCATTATGTGTAATGTAGTTCAGTGTGAAATGTACTGGAGAGACGTGCCCTCAGTGTGGGCTGTGCAGTTGAGAACGGAGGGAGAAAGTTTGTATTCCGCTTACAAGTTAAGTAAAATCAGTCCACCCGGGAGCTGTTTGCCACTGTGAACTTGACGACATGAGAACGAGTAAAAAATGGCATGCATCGGTAATTGTGTCCGTCTCTTCCCTTGCACGAACATGAATTGACGAGTTGTTACGCTGCCGCCGGAAATCGCTGAAGCGGGAAAAAAAGTAACACTGGGCATCTTTGGCTTTGTAAATTTGTTTTAACTATCAGATGCAGTATGTGACATTAGATTAACTGCAGCTATGCTATGCAGCAAATTAGAGCAATCAGACATTTCTTAATTAAAGAGATGTTTTGCTATGTATACTACCAGTCAAAGGTTTGGGATCAGAACGATTTTTAATGTTTTTTTTTTTTACAGAAGTTTATTATGCTCATCAAGGCTGCATTTATTTAATAAAAAAATGCAGGAAAAAAATGTAATATTGTGAAATATTATTATGATGTAAAATAACGTTTTTTCTATTTTAATATACATTCAAATCTAATTTATTCATGTGTTGCAAAGCTGAAATTTCAGAAGCCATTATTTAAGTCTTTAGTGTCACATTATCATTCAGAAATCATTATAATATGCTGATTTATTATCAGTGCTGGAAACTGTTGTGCTGCTTAATATTTTTTTGGAACCTGTGATACTTTTTTTCAGGATTTTTTGATGAATAAAAAAGTAAAAAAGAAGAGCAAAATAGAAATCTTTTCTAACAATATACACTACAGTTCAAAAGTTTGGGGTCAGTAAATTTTAATTCTTTCTTTTTTGTTTTAAAGAAATTAAATCTTTTTTTCAGCAAGGATGTGTTAAATTGTTACATTTAAGTGATAGCAAAGATTTATATTGTTGGAAAATATTTATTTTTTGAATAAATGCTGTTCTTTTTAAATTTTTATTCATCAAAGAATCCTGAAAAAAGTAGTGCAGTTTCAAAAAACACATTTGGCAGCACAACTGTTGCCAACATTGATAATTCTAATAATAAATCAGCATAATAGAATGATTTCTTAAGGATCATGTGACACTTTATACTGGAGTACTGGCTGAGGAAATCATGCTTTGCATCACAGAAATACATTATATTTGAAAATATATTAAAATAGAACCATTATTTTTATATTGTAATAACATTTTGCAAGATTAATGTTTTTTTTTCTGTATTTTTGATCAAATAAAAACAGACTTGGTGAGCATAAGAGACTCAAAAACACTTAAAAGTCTGACTGACCCAAACTTTTGAACGCAATGTATATACTGTATAGATACATGATCAAGCATCCCACACCTGTTTATCTCAATATCCCTCTGGTGTTGTCCCTCTTTTTCCTCCTTTTTTCTTGTTTGTCAGCAGGAGCCACTACACGCCAAATACTCTTTGTAAGGGCCCCCTAGAATCATGGCCCTTTGGTTTTGTAAGTTTATATACTGTATAGCCAACATCTGAGTGATCAGTTTATATATTATATTATATCTGATATATATACAGAATATAATATATATATATATATTATGACACTCAGATGTTGAGCTGGGGATTGATACAGATTTCTTAGTTCCATTTGATTCACAAGCTCTTAATTCAGTTCTGATCTTGATTCAATTCAGTTTGATTCACAATTATTCGTATTCTCTTATTCTGATTCCAGTTTCAGAACCATAATGAGCTTTATTGCCAGGTATTTTTACACATACGAGGAATTTGTTTTCGTGTCAGAAGCTTCCACAGTGTAACAGAGTGACAGTGACATAACAAAAAACACAGATAATAAAAATTAGAACAAGCAAATAAGGAATAAAAATATACAAATCAAAAATTGTATGTACAGGTTTATAACAATAGACAGTTGTATGTACAGATACTGTATATTATGTGCAAATTTGAGGTGTAGACTGAGAATGTGTGTTAGATAAATAAGTGTATGCGTGATAGTGTTGTGTGTTCCACGTTTTATTGTCAAGTGTTCATGAGATGGATGGCCAGGGGGAAGAAATTGTTCCTGTGTCTGGCCGTTCTGGTGTTCAGAGCTCTGTAGCGTCGACCAGATGCAACAGTTCAAAGAGGGAGTGTGCTGGATGTGAGGGGTCCAGAGTGATTTTGCCAGCCCTTTTGCTCACTCTGTATAAGTACAGTTCTTGGAGAGAAGGGAGGGTTGTACCAATGATTCGCTCAGCAGTCCGGACTACCCTCTGTAGTCTTCTGAGGTCAGATTTGGTAGCTGAGCTGAACAAGACAGTTATTGAAGTGCAGAGGACAGATTCAATGATAGGATAGCACTGTTTTAGCAGCTCCTGTGGCAGGTTGAACTTCCTCTGCTGGTGAAGGAAGTACAACCTCTGCTTGGCCTTTTTCACAATGGAGTCAATGTGAGTGTCCCACTTCAGGTCCTGAGAGATTGTGGTGCCCAGGAACCTGAATGACTCCACTGTCGTTACAGTGCTATCCATGATGGTGAGTGGGGGGAGCGCAGGGGGGTTTCTCCTGAAGTCCATGATCATCTCCACAGTTTTGCTCCAAGTTGTTGAGACTGCACCAGACAGCCAACTATTCGACCTCCTGTCTGTAAGCAGACTCATCACCGTCCTGAATGAGGCCGATGAGTGTGGTGTCGTCTGCAAACTTCAGGAGCTTGACAGAGGGGTCTTTAGACGTGCAGTCGTTGGTGTAGAGGGAGAAGAGCAGTGGGGAGAGAACACAACCCTGAGGAGCTCCAGTGCTGGTTATAAGGGTGCTGGATGTGTATTTTCCCAGCCTCACTAGCTGCATGCGATTTAATTGGATTTAAATATTTCGGAGAATTTGATGATAGCCATTTATGTACCTTGATTTAGTATTCATTTTGGGTTATAGTCCTGTATCCTTCAAGAGTACTTCTAGATTGATAGTTTTGCTCTAATATTTACAAAAATAAATGTTGTTAAAGTAGCTGAGACACACTGATATTCCTTGGACCAAGAGCTGTCACAACTAAAAAGATACTTTAAAACACAGCACAACAAAAAAAAAAAAGTTTAAGTTTGAAGGACCTTAAATTTACTCAGTGTACTTTTAATGTGATTGTACATTCAGGTAATTAACCCTTTAAGCCCGAGGTGTCCGAAAAAAATCATAATCAAATTACTAAGCAACCCCTGAATGGAATAACACAAGATAGGTATCATTTTAAAGCTTAGAATCTCAGCTTTTTAATGAATGTAATTATTTTGATCTTTGTTAGAAAACACTCTGTCTTTCTGTTGATTCCAGACATGCCTCACCCCTCCTTTTTTCCCCTCTCTCTTATTCCCCCTCCTTTCCTTTTTCTCCCTCTCTCTCACTCTTCTCTATACAATGCATTCTCTCTGAATCCCCCCTCCTGTATCCATTTCTCTCTCTTGTATTATGTTTTAAATATCTCTTACTCATATGCGAGGTATGCATGCTTAAATGTATACATTAGTTCTTGGTTTAAATGCCCCAATAAGGACATGAATGTTAGGACTACAAGGGTAAAGGAGTTTGTGAGAAACTCTGAAGACAGTTCAGCATCCTTCGTAAAAGTCTATTCCTAATTTGTCCATGTTTTTCTGTACATGTGGCTGTTTTATATAAACACATGTTCTTGGCCAAATATCCTACGTGTATGTTATTCATATCCTCGTTGGTTAAGAGGGTGAAACTCCCCTCGGCATGCTTATATAAGATCTGTATTTCTATGAATAAATTGAAGTATTGAGAATACATTTGAATGTGTGTTTTCTTACTTCCCGGCCGTCTATCTACACTTTAAGGAACTGAGAATTCTTCAAGGTGGCAAAGAGAATTTACAGAGGGACCAAATTGTTATTCTTTATTAACACTCTTATTATTTTGAAACTCTTAACGGCGCTGAGCAGTCCCCTCTAACCAGAGTGTACTGCGGGCTGAACGCTCCCCTTCCGCGAAAATATTACTAATCATATTTTTCAAACCACTGACTTGATCAACAAAAATCATTTGAAAGCTTAGAGTCTGACCTTTACAATGCATGTAGCCACTTTGATTAACTCCAAAGTAGTGCTGAGCTATTTGCTGATAAATGAGAAAAAAAAAATTCATAATTTACAAAATATGTTTTTTTGTGCCATTTACTCTAATATGTCAAAAACATCATACAGCTCAGATATGCATGTGTCATGTGTCAATTGAAAGGTCTCACAGAGTAGAATAAAACAAGCATAATTGCTTGGGGCTTTGAATAAACTGGAGCGAGTTTTTATACAAGAAGTCACCCCCAGACCCATATGAAAATAATATATTGATGCCATCAAAAACCGTGCACAAATATCAAAACCTACAACACCTACAGCTTTCTTTTGCAGCCGGGATAAACTCAATATCAATTTGGAGATGCTCTCATTGATACGGGAAGAGTTGAATGGAAGGCACTCTCACAAAAACAGCACAGCTCAATTCTCGCTCGTATCCAGCCCACAGCTTACAAAGTAAACATGATTTATTATTACATTGGCATCTGGTGTGTCATTCGTCTGGCAGAAGGGACACGTTTCTTAGGTTTGAATGAAGTTACAGGATGAAAAAGAAACCACGATATAAGATATGATCCGTAAGAGCATCCCTCACTGTCACGATAATTCCTAAAAGTGAAGATTTCAGCGAGTTTGCTCCAAGCTATAATTGTGAAAACGGCGAATATGACAGCTTTATCAGTGTTCTCCAGTTACAGACATTGATTTATTCTGAAAGCACTGATATTATCTTTATCCAACAATATCCACGTCTTAATCTAAATAGAAACAGTGGCACTTTGGAGTGAAACTCACACCGTTTGTGCTCCACACATGAATGATGTGCAGGTGATAAAAGAAATCCCTGGAAAATAAATCTACCCACCGCCTACTGATAGTGTGTCTCTTCTTTTTTATTTTCTTTTTTTGTGCATGTGTGGATTTTGAGTAAATATTACAACAAGTCATGAGATGATAAATTAATTTATGCCACCAGCCAAAACTTAACTGCCTGTCGATGTATAAATTTCATTATATAATTGTAGTAAACCTACTTTTTAGAAAATGGGGTTGGGAATACAGATAAATGTTTTTAAATATATAAAAGATCATATAAAATAATACATAAAGATTTTAATAAATCAATAACTAAAATATACTCATTACAAAAAAACACAACACAATAATATGATTACATTATGACATAACAAAACACAATAGTAAGTCTTAATATAAATAAAGTTCTTATAAACAAATAAATTAATCTCATCTGATTTCTTAAATTGTATTATTGGTTCAGTGATGAATTAATTTTATGACACTGCCCATGGATGCATAAGTGTCATTATGACATTGCGCAAAGCTGGCTTAGAAAATGGGGTTGGGAATACCGATAAATGTTTTTAATATAAAAAAATAAATATAAAAAAATAAAGATTATCGAATAAGTAAATTTAGAATAATGTATTATATATTATTATATATTTTATTTATTTATTTTTATAATATAGTATAATAGTAAAACAGCACTAAATAATTAATAAAATAAAAAATATAAATGACACAACATATGATCTGATTTCATTAAATTGTATTATTGTATTAATTAAACTGTATTCTAGCTAGCTAGATATTAGCCATTAAAAAAAGAAAACACACAAATAAAAATAAACCACTCACAACATCTTATCCACCACATAGCATGCCCACAAACCCCTAGTGTCATGGTGGCGAGATCTTAATCCAAACAGATCCGCGCAATCCAAACATATTACCCCATCTGGCTCACGCGACACTGTTCAGGACCGCTCTGAAATGTATTCTCTAAACGCTAGGGCTAGTGGGTAATTATTCTCCTGATGCAAACATGAGGGCAAATCAATGACAATGTCAGTTCCAGTTATGCGTTTTATTAAGGTCTGGTTTTCCCCCGGGGAGCCCCAGTCACTCATCCTGCAACGGCACATGTGGCGGCTCTCTTCTCACTCGCCCGCCTGACAGCCTCATCAACACACAATAACCATTATCCTCTCTCAGCCATTATCTCTCTCTCCCCGGCGGAGGCCAGCACAAAGAGCAGCACGTTTACAAACAGCAGACGCTTACCTGCAGTTCGGTGGAGGGTCAAGTGTGATTTCTGCAAGCTCCTTCTGAATCCTGCAACACAAGAAAGCATTCATTTATTCAACAGAGATTCATTTACGACAAGGCGACGTACACGCAGATGCTTAAATAAGCCTGAATGCTTAAAACTTATGTAATTATTATGTAAAAATTATCACATTGTTTTATTAAAACTTTTTTATTATGTGAGTAGGAAATCACAGTTATAAATTATATTTTCTAAAAAACAAACAAAAACAAAAAAAACAAAAAATAATAATAATAAATAATAATAATATAATAAATATTATATATAAATACTATATATATCTCTATTATGATATATATATATATATAAATATATATATATATATATATATACACTTTTTATAATAATGTTCATTATTAATTTAGCAATTTTTTTATCCAAAAAACTTAAAAATATGATATGATGATCATGATTAGTAGCAGTCGTAGCATATTAAATTATTATTATTATTATAAATCATAATCCATAATAATAATAATAAACAAAAAATAACA
>JADLZN010006560.1:0-19027 GCA_018155175.1 Sinocyclocheilus anophthalmus | reverse complement strand
GTAAAGAGAAGCACTTACAAATCATCTGTTTTCAACTAAAGAGAACATTTATTAAGTGGTTTTCCACAAAAATAAAATACATATTTTATAATGAAAAACTTTTAAAATGACAGCTATAAATATTAGTATTTTAATTTTACAGTTTAAAATTTCTGCCCAGTAATATGCTATTTTTATTTAATTATGAAATATTACAATACCTATTATCAATAACTTTCCCCCCCCCCAAATCGTGCAGCCCTAATTTAACCTTTGTATTCTCATTAAAATACGTGAAAATAGCAGTATTTTTTTAGCAATATGCTAATGCTAGATTCGATTATGACGATGTTAAAATAGCAGGATGTGCTGCCTAATTACTCATGCAAATAGTGGCAATTATCGGCACACCTCAGTGTTGTAGTACATTATAAAACAGTATGCAATAATAAGTTGAGTGTAAATTTTAATTTTAATTCAAGTTATTAAATGGATGCCACCATATTGGGACAATTAAGCCCTCTCTACACCTACCCTAACCCTACCCGATACTTTATTTTCAACTTTTTGATTATTTCCTTCATTTTTATTAAAAATAAATGCTTTTCTGATGGGATTTGATTTTAAATTTGAAAAGGGAGAAAAAAAATGTTTGCCAAAAGGCAGATTCAAATTAAATCAGTATCAACAAAATTCATCTTTGCAATCCAGACATAAGCTGCACCTGAATTGGCATTCAGATGTATTTACACACTGTTTCATTCAGGACATATAATGTAATAATAATGTATGCATTTAGCAGATGCTTTTATCCAAGCGACTTGCAGTGCATTCAGGCTATAATTTTTTTTACCAGTATGCGTGTTCCCTGGGAATCGAACCCACGACCTTTCGCGCTGCTGACACAATGCTCTACCATGCATTTAACCTGCAGTTACAAATGCATAAATAATGTTTTGATATATTAAACATAAAACGTTGAATACAGATATTTGAAATAATTAAAAAAATGAAAAGATACTTTAAATGTGAAATTAAAACCGCCAGTAGGTGGCAGCAAGTCACTTTTAATAAGCGAGTCATTGCGACTGAACCAAATAATTTAAACAGTTGATTCATTCGGGAACAAAACGTGTCTGTACCCATGCCGCAAAACCGCGCTTGGCTTTTTTTGGAATATTTTGCTTGCGAAATAGGCCCCCCCCCCCCCCCCCCCCCCACCAGACATATGGGTTACTAAAACGTAAGTCTAGTTTATTGAACTGTTTTTAAAAAAATCTATATCACATCTGTATATGGTAAGTTTTGGAGAAATAAAGGCACTCTTCGTGTGAAATTGATTAACTATATGAAGTGGTATAAATATACACATTTACTGCCCCCATGTCCTGTATTTATGATAATTCTGAATGTATTTTAATAGACTGAATCATGCAGTGAAAGAGCGCACTGTAAATGCGCACGCGCACTAGACTTCACGTAATGCGTGCACTCTGTAGGTGTTTCGAATGTTTTTTTGCGTTGTGAGAATATTGAGCAAAATAGCTCACTTGTCATGGTGTTACTTAACTATATCATGTTATGAATAAACTAAACATTTAGAATTTTTACCTCAGTGTGTTTTTTCTGAGTTTATGTGTGCTGTTACGCTCATTTGTTATGAAGACTCTCACAAAAGAGACAAACAGAGTGAACCTCAACAGCACGGCGACCTTGATACCAGAAATACACTATCCATTATCAATTGCCGTTTACATTGAATGTAGGCTAATAAAATTAGAAGAATCATTCTCGCGTTTCGATGCTTTGCTGGTTATTTTTTGTCACTTATGTTTTAATAACAAAATTTTATTTTAATAAATTATTATTTTTATTGAGAACATTAAAAGGTAGTCAACAGATACAGTATATGAGACGACCTGTATAGCTTATGCATTCTGCCTGATGACGCAGTAACTACCGCGGGGGAAGAAAAAAAAATCTTCGGTCTGTCCAATGATTGTAAAGTCATTAGGTCCGTCAGACTGAAGATTTAGCGGTAATGTGACCAAAAATATTGAAGACCCATCGAATCCGAATTTAAGAAATTTTAAGACCCGCAGGAAACCGCATTGAAAACTTTCAAAAGATTAACAAAAGTTCACTGGTATATATTACTGGATGTTACGTAATTTTTATCTCAGCAGGAGACACTAGACACTCACCTCTCGGAGGGATATCCTTGCAGGGTAGATGATGTCAGAGCCGTCCCTCCTAAAAACCGGGTGAACCTTGTCCTTAACCACAAACACTATGTCGGCAGGGATGTTGGTGGGCGTCTCGTCTCCCTCTTTGGGAAAGGTAATCTTGGTCCCCTCCTTCCAGCCACGCTTGATGTCCACGGTGAGGATCTTGTCTTCGGTGCGCACGGTGCAGCCGTCCGGGTTCAGCCTCTTGCGAGAGATCTTCATCTTTTTTGTGCAACCAGAGAACACTTCTTCCAGACTCACTTTGAGCTCGTGCACTACTGGGGGATCTTTCTTCTTTACTCGGCCCCCGTGCACACCGCCTACCCGAGACTTGAAAGATCTGGGAAATCCGCCCACTCCTCCCATTCCGAAGGCTGCAAAGGGGTCATCAATGTCCATGTCATCATCTGCGCCCCCAGCAGACGCAAAAAACTGATCGAACGGGCTACGGCCACCAAAGAACTCTGCAAACATGGCGTGAGGATCGCCGTGAAAAGTATAGCTAGGGCCATTGCAGCCACCTCCGGCATGTCCCTTGAGCCCTGAGGGAGAAAGAAATGGTGTTTACGGAAAAACAGCAGATCAACATTTGGGAAAACATAAAAAGCAGCATATAGAAAGAGCAGAACCAGCTCACAGGAATGACCCAGTCACATGGTACAGTTTGAATTCCTAATCTGGAGATCAGAGGGGGTTTCATAAAGTCCCTCGTCAATTCCACCCTACACGCTCCTGTGTTTGCAGCATCCAGAGAAAACTCGAACGGTCACAAAAGGACATCAGGCTTCACTCAAACAGAGACGCTAAAACTTTACTGCAACTGTGGGAGCTCACTTCCAAATGGGTGTGATGTAATTTCGAAACAAATGTGGTCAAAATAGTGTTTGTTTGGAGTGGTGGTTTGAAACTTGCCAAAGCTAACTCTCTGGAAAACATTGCACCTTCTGGAAAACACTTTCAAATTGCCATTGGCACACAATGATTACAAAACAAGTGGGTGTTGGAAATCTTTTCAGGTTCATTTTGTCAACAATGGAGCCAGACTGCGACCTCCATATATTTGGAAATAAACCATATAGGTCCTTAAAACGAAGATACCAGAAGTTAAGAACCAGTATTTAAAATTCAATTGCCTTGAGTTACAGGCAAACTTTGGGGAAGAAATGTGAAAAGTGCTTTTCCCAATTTTTTTTCCCCACAATTGGCATATAATGCAACAAAAATGGCTAAAGTCAATCAACAGATTTAACTAATAAAGTCCATCTTTCTAAAATAATTTCCCTCTCCTGCAATTCGCCTCCAAATCTCAGGTGAAAGGTCAAAATCTCATTTTGACTCCCCTCTACAAAATAGTGTAGCTATTGCTCCGGAAATATTCCTCAGTGGCATTCATATTTTTACCATACTTTGGCATAAAAAAATCAATTCCACCAGAGACCTCTGGCTTGAGTTAACACTGAATGACACAGCTGCTCTTTTCTGTTGTCATTTTTGCATAAAGTAAATATCATCAGCAGCATAGTACACACCTACTGTACTGTACGCAACTTAACTGCAAATCTATTTCTTTGCACTCATTTTAATTATTTATTATATATATATAATAATATATCAATATATATCTATCTATATATATCTATCTATATATATATATAATATAAAATTGTATGCACTTTAAACTTTTTTTTTTTACCCTTGAGTGAAGAAACAATAAAAAAATTTGCGGGGAGATCTCGGGCTTTAGAGGGGTTCCCAACCCTGGTCCTGGAGGCACCCCAAAACTGCAAGCTTTGCATGTATCCTTAATCAAACACACCTGATTCAGGTCATCAGCTCATTAGTAGGGACTCCAAGACCTGAAATTGGTGCGTCAAAGAAAGGAGACATGCAAAACGTGCAGTGTCGGGGTGCCTCAAGGACCAGGGTTGGGAACCACTTTAGAGTCCACCGAAAGCAGCAAAACATTCAGGGCACATGGCATGTCTCTTTGTAAAAATAATAATAGTAATAACAATAATAATAAAGAAATATCTACAATCTACACTTTTAATAAACAATACAATGTGACTTGTTTCCTTTTTAATTTTATTCCTTTCCACAACAATGTTTCCACAGCTTAATTAATAGCATATCATTGCGTGCATCTATCCTTACAAAAAGTACTAAAAGGTGTATTATGGTGCCACCACAGTACATTTTAAGGGCTGTCCATCTATCTATCTATCCTTTATCTATAGCGGGACAGTGACAGCTCTTACCATCCTCTCCACATCTGTCATAGATGTCTTTCTTCTTGGCATCGCTCAGGACATCGTAAGCTTCGGCGATCTCTTTGAATTTATCTTCTGCTCCGGCTGATTTGTTTTTGTCGGGATGAAATCTTAAAGCTTGTTTTCTGTAGGCTTTCTTGATCTCCTCATCTGAGGCGCCCTTCGCTAGCCCCAGGATCCTGTAATAATCTTTACCCATCACAACACTCGACTAAAACCCCGCTGTTGTTCAACTACCTGTTTCCATACGTCGATATCCTCCAAATATTGACCGATCGGACTAATTTTAAACGATCCTCCTCCTCCTATCCTGTCGAGCATGAAGCGCGCGGATGGAATTGATCAAACTGTTTCGAAGTTATTTATCCAAATCCTCACATATCGCGCACAGCCACTGCCGCGTCCCTGCAATATGCGACCATTTCCCCGAGACTCTTCTAACTTTAATCGATGTAAAACTTTAATATCACAGAGTTCCCGGCGAAACGCACTGTAATATAGTTGTCAACGTCGCCGAGCGTCCGCAGAAAGTCCGAGAAAAATGACTTGCTCGGCGGCTGCAGTGACAGATGCTGCAGATGTGACTGAACGAGCGCCTCCTGCGGCGCGGAGTGTGCGTTGCTATCAGTACCTTAGTTACTGTTGCTATCCCCGAAAACAATGCCGCTCTCACACCACACATCATGTTCTCGCGCAGTGAAAAATACATCGCGGAGCAAAGAGAAAACTGACAACACACCGACAGACAAGAAAGAGCAGGTTACTTCTGGTATGAAACAAAGTCTCAGGGATCTCGCTTTTAAATTGTGTCATGTTAAAGGAATTCAAACAAAAGTCACTAAGTCCGCCCATGAGCAGTAGTAAGCTAGTAATGAACACGACCTTACTACTAACTGAATATTGTATAGTATACACCATATAATGCCTTTTATTTTAAAATCAGCAAGTAAAACTGTAGGTTTATGCTTTTGGTAACTGTTAATAAAGAATAACAATTTGGTCCCTCAGTAAATTCTCTTTGCCACCTTGAAGAATTCTCAGTTACTTAAAGTGTAGACGGCCGGGAAGTAAGAAAACACACAGTCAAATGTATCCTCAATACTTCAATTTATTCATAGAAATACAGATATTATATAGGCATATGTCGAGGGGAGTTTCATCCTCTTAACCAATGAGGATATGAATAACATACACGTAGGATCTTTGGCCAAGAACATGTGTTTATATAAAATAGCCACATGTACAGAAAAACATGGACAAATTAGGAATAGACTTTTACGAAGGATGCTGAACTGTCTTCAGAGTTCCTCACGAACTCCTTTACCCTTGTAGTCCTAACATTCCTGTCCTCATTTGGGACATTTGAACCAAGAGAAGCTAATGTATACATTTAAGCATGCATACTTCGCATATAAGTAAGACATATTTAAAACATAATATCAACAGAGAGAGATGGATACAGAAGGAGGAATTCAGAGAGAATGCGTTGTATATATAAGAATGAGAGAGAGAGGGAGAAAAAGGAGGGGTAAGACCTGTCTGGACTCAACAGAAAGACAGAGAGTGTTTTCTAACCGTTGCAGCTTTTGTTTAAAATAACAATGCATACATAAACAATGCTGCAGGTTCATAATCCTACACGTTTATCCTTCTCATACATAGATAATATGGAATATAATCATTCTTTGATACATTTCAACCCATGCGTCTATTTTAACTTCTCCTGCATTCAAAAAGACAATAATGACAGCATGTAATACTTTTCATCTGGCAATATTGATGAACTCGATCACACTTGCTCAATGGAATTTCTCCTTCAATTCTTTCTACACAAAATAATGAGTCAGGGATTGAACTCACGATTGTCACTCTTACAAACACTTGGGGTATAAACCATATTGTACCATTTGGTCTGCACCTCCATTGTCCAGAAGTCTTCAAAGCAGGAACAAAGCCTGCAACACTAATTTATAAAAGTTTAAATTGCTTCACAATCTGCTTGGTGGTGGGGCTTTAACAAATTACCGCGACGACCAAACTGGGGGGCATTTTTTGTACAGGACAGAACAAGACCACTTTTCCTTCGGCTTTGCCGTTTATAGTTAGCAAATATCCACCAATTATTCGTGGCATTGCATGGGGTGTATCATCATGCCAAGCCAAGTTTCATTACCTGTACTTATAAAAGTGTGAGTACAAGTAAACAAACTTATCAGAATTACCAGGTATATCATTTGTCTCATACCTATGGTCACACAACTATCAGGAATGATGATTTTAGACTCTTGTTTCTCCTTCCGCCTCTTCCGCACCTCGACTTCTCTCTCAGCTCCTCGAACTCGATCCTGCTGCAGATACGATGCACAGATCCCCTTCTGTCTCCGGAGCCGCCTTCAGCCTGCATGCATGGATCCACTGTGGCTGGATATCAGTCAGCACCCCTGTCCGCGTCACAGAGATGACAGTCGCAGGTCCAAGATACTTTGACTCTGCGAGTTTTGGAGGTTTCAGGCACTTTATCAACACGTGTTGGCCTGGAGCAAAAGAATGAGTCGGCTTTTCTGTAGGGAGAGGGAGAGAGAGAGAAACATCACCATTTATGCTATTTAAAGTTTTGACCAGGAATCCACGTAATCCGCGATGATCACCTCCGTGTCACCTGTGGAGAGATTACCAGCACGACCCTTAACCCCCGGGGTGGGGAACGGTCTGCCCATTAGTATTTCAAATGGAGACATCTTTGTTGTCGCTGAGGGGGACATTCTTATTTCTGCCAACACTACAGGTAGTATGTCGACCCAATTTCGGCCTGTCTCCATACATGCTTTCGTAATTCGATCTTTTATAGTTTGATTCAAACGTTCCGCTACCGAAAACGACTGGGGATGATAGGGTATGTTCAGATGCCAGTTAATATCTAGCTCTTTAGCTAGCAACTGGGTAACCTTGGAGGTAAACGGTGTACCATTATCGCTTTCTATAACCGTTGATATACCAAAACGAGGTATAATCTCCTAAGCAAGTACCTTCACTACAGTCTGTGAATTTTCTCTTCCACACGGGAAAGCCTCAGGCCATTGGGAGAAACGGTCCACTATCACAAGCAAACATTTGTGATTTCCACAAGGAGGCATGCGTGTAAAGTCTATTTGTAAATGCTGAAAAGGCAGTTCCGGGTGTGTAAGAGAATCATTTTTACTAGCTTTATGTCGATTGGTCTTAGCAAAGATCAAACAAGCATCTAATAAACACAACAAGTATTTTTTCTTACATTGCCTATACAATACGATTGTTCAAATTTGCAATCACTTTCTCTCTGGTTTTGACACATGTGAGACACCTGGATAGGTCTGCATAGCATAACAATGGTGAGAGGCATGGCAAAGCAAATCATGCCTGACTTCTCTCAAAATACCTGCTTGATCCGGTTTTGCTTCATTCGCTGCCCAGTGGTTTAGATCATTTTGTGTGGGGTTTGCCTGTAATAGTTTAATTTCCAAATCATTAGTCAACACAAAGGATATCATGGGCACCTCTGTGCCTGCTTTGTAAACATGTGGACTTGATAGGACATCTCTAGCTGTCCATTTAGCTACTTCGTCTGCAAGTCTGTTTCCCCTTGCCTCTTCTGACTCTCCTGTTGCATGCCCAGTTACTTTTATCACAGCTAATTTTGACGGTAACTGTGCTGCATGTATCAGTTCAGCCACAACACTGTGGTGGGGTATGGGTTTTCCTTCTGAAGTTTTAAAATTCCTTTCTTCCCACAGTTTGGCAAAATTATGTACAATTCCATGTGCATATTTTGTATCGGTGTATATATTGATACACTGATCTTTTGCCAATTGACAAGCTCTTGTTATTTAGTACAATTGTAATTGTTAATTGTACAATTAATTCTGCCACTTGTGCTGATTTATATGGCAGAGAATAGGCCTCAATGACACAGTCAAGTAATTCAACAATCGAATACCCACACAAGTATTCATTATCATTTGGTTTATAGCAAGATCCATCTACATACCAATGTTTCCCTCCTCCAGGACAGATGCGGACACATCTGGCGTGCAAGCCGTCGAATTATGAATCCTGGCTCGGCAGTCATGATCGCTGTCCTCAAATTCACCCTGCAATAACAACTTATGCAAACATAAGGTTGGGCCATGAACTACGGAAGTTGGTTTCAATGTTAAATTAGCAGTAGCTAATAATATTGCTTCATAGCCAGAACGTCGTTGAGCAGTCATATGCTACGTAGAAATGTTGTGCATAATAACTCCTACCTGATGAGAGGTGTGCACTATCAGTGGATGTGACAACACTATACGTTCCGCATCCTGCACCATGATCGCCGCTGCAACCACTGCGCGCAGACAGGCTGGAAGCCCTCTAGCCACAGAGTCTAAGGTTTTAGACAAATACGCTACTGGGCGATAATTGCCCCCGTGCTCCTGGGCCAAGATTGCGGCGGCTGTTCCCCCAAATTCGTGCACGTACAAATGAAAGTCAGTTGTATATGTCGGTAGGCCAAGGGCAGGTGGCCTTGTCAAGGATGCTTTCAAATGTCTGAATGCGTGGTCCATTTCTGCTGTCCATGCAATATCATCAGAGTCCTGCACGGTGGCTGCTCTCAAGATTTTGTCATAGATGGAACAGATCGGCACCCACGCTCTGCAATAGTTCACAAAGCCCAGGAAGCTTTGCATTAGCTTCATCTTGGAGGGCCGTTTGTACGTAGCAATGGCCTTGATACGATCAGCAGACAGTTTTATTATACCTTGCGACAATTCATGTCCGAGGCAATCCACCCTCCTCTGAACCCACTGAAACTTTTCTCTTGATGCTTTGAACCCAGCCTCCGCCAGGATGTTGCAGACGATGCTAGAGGCAGCAGCACACTGGTCCGCAGAGGCACCAGTAACGAGGATGTCGTCCGCGTATTGTAGCAGACAGGTATCAGGAGGGATCTGAGCATCCGCTAATGTTGCGTGCACTAAGGCGGCGAACACAGCCGGAGAATCTCAAGCCCTGAGGAAGTCTAGACCAGCTAAATTGAGCATGGTCAAAGGTGAAGGCGAACAGCGGCTGCGAGAAAGGATCTACAGGAATGGAAAAGAATGCAGAGCATAAATCAATAACTGTGAAATAGGCATGTGAACTAGGAATAGAATTAAGTATTGTGTGCACATCAGGTACAATAGGAGCCAATGGTTTAATTATGTCATTAATCTTTCTAAGATCCTGTGTCAATCGCCAGGAAACATTCACTTTTCTTATTGGATTGATCAGTGTACTGTAGGGTGAGTAAGTCTTAATCAGAATGCCTTGTGCCAGCAAATTTCCTATAATAGGCCGAATCCCATCGATTTTTACTTTGGAGAGAGGATATTGTTTACAATAAACTGGTGTATCTCTGGTCAGAGTAGCCGCATAAGGGCTAATCTATGAGGCCCGCCTCATCCTTATGCTCTGCCCACAAGCGAGGGTTGACATCCACCAGTTCCGGTAAGGCTGCCGTTGCAGCCTCACCCTCAGTGGTCGCATTTTCTGTTTCAACAGTCAGAGAATAGACAGAAGGAAACATGAGTTGCAGAGAATTATTCTGATATGTAATATGAGCACCCAATTTATGCAGAAAATCTCTACCCAAAAGGCAAAATGGAGCCTAAGGCTCGCCCTTCCACCCCCTATTATTGCAAAAGCATGCATCTTAAACAAAGAAGGATTGTCTTTAGAAGTTACTGGTAAAGTTGGTGTCATTTCACAACGTACAGGGACACCTAAAATTCCCACAGAGTTAATAGTTTTCCCTGTAATAGAGCCCTCGTATGCTTTACCGGACAAAGATGACCGTGAGGCACCCGTGTCCAAAAGGAAAACATACGGTTTACTGTCAATTTTCAATTCAAGAAAAGGTAAGACAGACGATTTATTCGGGTATGTAACAGAAATCATGGAATCTTCATCAAGAAAGGGCTCTAAACTCTGTGGGCATCCCTAACGGGGAGTCCACTTTGTGGGGTAATTCGGTCTTTCTGTTTGTTGCCTTTGTGGCAAAGCATTAGTCTGTGGCCTGAAGCCAGCAGACCCACCTCTTTTTCTGCTTTTTATCCCACTGCTTTTTCCTACAAGCGTTAGCGAAGTGTCCCGCAATGCCACAATAATAACATACTTTCGTCCCTGTTGCCTGATTTGGACGTGCTTTGACAACAGTATTAAGCAGCATCATTGCTGTAAGTTTCCCTCGGGAGGCTTCAAAACTCCCGCGGTGGAAAGCTCACGCAGTCTCCGAGACAAAGCGTCAACAGAAATATCTGTTATATTCGAAGTTGTCAAGCCAATTGTGCGATTTCTGTTTGCATGTTATTCAAAAACGTATTGACAAACAAAGGAGAATGTTGATCTAATGGAATGGCAGATTCTTCAGTCCAAGCATGCTTAAATCGATTGAAAAATGCAACAGGATTTTCGCCCGCTTTCTGTTTCGTGTTTGCAGCATGCGACAAATCTTGCTTAGCTGAAGACAATTTCACCAGAAAAGCAGTCAATTGTCTGAAAAATTCTTTTAGCTTTTCCACATCAGCCCAAATCAACGCATCATCTTCATCGTCCTCCGAATCAACTATTTGCAACGTTCGGAAAGATTTTGGTTGTGACAGATCTAATGGTTTATCACCTTTTGATAAAGCACCGTGGCGAGATGGCGGCGCATCCTGTTTAGGACTCAAAGCATCAATCTCTGCAATCAACTCTTCCTCAGTAGTTTCTGGTGGCAGTGTTTTAGTCAAAATGAAGCGATAATCACGCCCAGTTAATTGACGTCACGGTTGTAAACGCGTTCAATACAGACAAATATGATGAGGACACCGTAAAGGATGGCAAATCTTAGCAATCGCGACAGCACCGCCCTGTGTGTGCAGCGCATTGGTATTCTCTACCCCGGGTCGGGAATCGCAAACAAAAATTGCGGGCTAACCATCAGTTGCACTAGGTAGTTGCGGGTACAGACGATTAGGAGTTAATTTTTCTTTTCAGGCTTTGTAACAGTATCATACCGAGGCGGGGCCGAGCTGGGGGAGTCAACATGGGACATTTGAAAAAAGATTTTTTATCAGTCGTTTTAACCTAATCAACCAGCCAAATTACTCAAATACGATTCAGTATTAAAACCTTTATTATTTCTGAACATCCAATCCCTTGGCAACTCACCAAGAATAGGTTTCGAGATCTCCTGCCCCATCGGAGATCAAAGATGTCTCGTCAATTTTAGTGCACTTTTCACAATTTATAGAATGGCCAAACAAAACACAAAATAGAGACCGCAGTCTTATATAAATTTTTTGATATTTTTGGCCAAAAGAAAACTTTAAATTCTGTATTATTCATGAAATCACTTAAAAGACCGAGAACCCTTCACGGCAAGAGTGATCAATTATAATTTTCACCACTACTCTATTTCCTTAAATAGATAGGTTAAACGGAAAGCTTATCACTCTTCTTCCCACATCTAAAATGTGAGGAAAACAGATTGATGCCAAATATGACACAATCAAATTGCAAACGAGAATAAATTCAATTTATCTTACAGACAGGAAGAAAAATAAAAGTTTCTTACCTGTCTTTTTGAGAAATTCCCGAAAGGACGAGCCCCCATTTGTTAATAAATAACAATTTGGTCCCTCGATATCTCTTTTTGCCACCGTGAAATCTTCTCAGTCTCCTTAAAATGTAAATACGGCCGGGAAGTAAGAAAACACACATTCAACTGTATTCTCAATACTTCAATTTATTCACAGAAATACAGATCTTATATAGGCATGTCGAGGGGAGTTTTCATCCTCTTAACCAATGAGGATAGGGTGATATACACATACAGGATGTTTTGGACAAGAACATGTGTTTTGTATAAAATGGCCACATATACAGAAAAAACATGTACATATTAGGAATAGACTTCCTGGCGAAGAATCCTGAACCCTCCTCACAGTTCAGCACTCATCTCCTTATTTGGGGATTTGAACCAAACAACTAATGTATACATTTAAGCCTGCCTACCTCGAATATGAGTAAGAGACATTAAAACCAGAGAGAGCAGAGAGGGAGAAAAAGGAAAGGAGGGGGAATAAGAGAGAGGGGAAAAAAAAGGAGGGTGAGGCATGTCTCAGCCAGAGAGTGTTTCAACACTAGTATAGTTAATCTCGAACAAGCCTAATAGCAGGAATACAAGAGGGCAAAAGGAACCACATAACTAGACAGGAACCATGACTAAACTCCAAAAATAAAAGACATGAGAGCAATGAACAAGAAACACAAACAAAACCCAAACCCACGTTACATTTCACCCCTCTAAAGGAAGAGGCTCCAGAGAGTTGCCCAAAACAAAACCCAAATCCTATACAAGTCCAGGAGGGTGGTTAGAGCGAAGCGGAAACGGGGGAGGGAGGTGGGCCAGGCCAGTGAAGGGCGAACAGGATCTGGGTAATGACATGGACCGTGTGGAACAATGGGCAAAGACTATGGAGTCATGGAGCATGGGAAAGGAACTGGAGCACGGGTTAGCGTCTAGAATGGGAGCAGACAGGGCCTGGACCGTGAAACACTGGAGGACCTGGGCCATGGAACAGTGGCAGACAGTGAAAGAATGGAGGTCCTGGGCCATGGAACAGATCCAGAGGAGCATGGAGCAATGGTGGAGCCGGCAGAGCAGAAATCCATGGCGGAGCAGAGATATGGACAGACCACTTGACCATGATAGAACAAGCAGAGAGTTCTTGAGCAGCCTCTATAGCCACAAAAGAGCAGACTGAGAGTTAATGAACGGCCTCCATGGCCGTAACTGGACAGGCAGAGAGTTCTTGGACGGCCTCCTTGGCCATGACAGGACAGATTGTGAGTTCATGAATGGCCTCCTTGGCCTTAAAATAAAGTGTGACCTAAACTTAATTTAATATATAAAATCATATCGTGAGATACTGACATAGGAGATGTCAAGTCATAACTGCAGGATATAAATTCACATTTCCGAGAAAAGTAGCAGTTGTGAGACATGAAGTAGCAAGAAGGTCACTCACTTTTTATTGTTTTATGGAAGCAGGCTTCCATAAAAATATCTAGCTATATGTTGCTAACAGCTTGCTTGAGAGGTGAGAAAATAGAGGAAGTTTAATAGCACTTTTATAAACAGTAGCCAGTTAATTGCTGCAAGTCAACCAACATAATATTCAACAGTTGTCAATAGGGCTTTAGACATGTTGCCATCCATGTGTGGTTAGAAGAAGGTCTGATGCTCTGACCATAGTCTCCATTGAGACAAACACTTCTGGACATCATTCTCCAATAACACTCCATGAACAATTAAAACTTTACATGGTAAACAACCTCAAACTGACCAATGATATGCATCCCCCTAGTCAAAATGGTGTCCTATTGACTGTTTTGATTAGAAATATAGAACTTTTGCTCATATTGACATTTTTCATGAAAATATGTAGGACTTTTGCCCTAGCTGTGCAGTTGAATTCTCAAGAGCTTTCTACTGACCAAAGAAGAAGGTGTAAACACAATTACCTTCTTACTCTGTATTCAGTCCCATCACCGTTCCTTCTTTCCTCAGTCATCAATTCCCATTCCCATCTGTTCAATACCCACAGATTGATTTCATATATGGAGTGACTAGGAAGCAAATGCAGTATTCCAGGCTTGAACTTGGTCAATATTATGCAACACGGCTAGATCACACTGATGGAAGATGCTTATGCCTGAACTGCACGAGGGTCAAACAGGGCTGAATAAATCTACTGGGACTTGTCTGGAAATGACAAAGGTGAGGGGAAGGTTGGACTGGAGAAGGGGTGAGTGTTTACGGTGGAAGAGACAGACGTGTTAGCTGTCAACAGAAACGTACGGGAGCACGGCCTCTCAGGATGAATGCTACAAGACAGCAACACTGAATCACTTTGCCTTTTGCCAAGCAAACAGGATCAGATACTGTATAAAGCATGTGTGTGATGAAAGCCGGGGTATTTATAAGTCTTGAATCATTTATTTTGTCCATCACTACAGAATTCATAAAGCTCAGTGACGTTAAGCACCTATACTTTGTCACAAATTTCAGCACTACTACACTAAAAAATGCTGGGTTAATTACAACCCAGTGCTGGGTGAAATAGGAACAAACCCAGCAATCGAGTTGTTTTCAAAACAAACCAACCGGCGGGTTTGTCCATATTTTACCCAGCACTGGGTTGGATTTAACCCAGCATTTTTTTTAGCGTGTACTACGACAGCCCGAGCATTTGTGCTGCATTCATGTAATTTTCAAATGACTGCAATTACAAGATGACAGACAGTAGATTCTAATCAGGTTAGTTCACGTTCTCACACCGAGATATTTTTGTCTCTATGGTAATGCTAATGCCAAAATGGATCCATGGATCCAATGGTTCCATTTCAGCAGGCACAAAAAAATAAAAAAGAATGTATGAATAAATAAATGAATAAATAAATAAAGGCATTGCCTCAGTGCCCTTTTTTTCCTGAGAGTGTTTGCTGTGTATTTTATGTCTTCTTTTTTTTAAATTATTAAGACATTATCAATAGTCAACCATCAGGAAATAACTTAATATCAATAATCAATTGAAAGAAGTATCAGTGAGTTTTTAAGTTGCAATAACAAGCTCTGAGGAAATGTGTTATATGTGTTATAATGTATGGTATATTTCTCTATTGATTGCTGAGGGAGATATAGAGGGTAAAAAAAAATAAAAAAATAGTATATAATATTTATTATATATATACATACACACACAAGTAGGGCTTCTAGGCCATTTTCACGATCTTATATTGACCGTCTTTCAACTTTATGCTCATGAGATTCAGAGCATTGGATTGACATGACATGATTGAGAACAGTATGCCTATGAATAGCCAAGGCACTTATAAAGTCCAAAAAAAATCTAATTGTGAATGAGACAGTGGCGTTTTCTGATCTTGGGTTGCAGTTGGACTAGTCAAAGCCATACTAACGTAATTCTATGAATCTTAATGATTTTTATGGAATACACTTTTTTGCGGGCGGGTCTGAGTGCCACTAACTGCAAGCATTTAAACATCAAAGATGGTTTCGTGGATGTAGTAATTCTTACACTGTGAAAGTACTAATTTGCAGTGTCTGCTTGAAGACTTTTAAAATTGCATTGTTGATTCATTGATGGCACATACGCCCTTTATATGCAACACAATATGTGCAGTGAATTAATACAAACATAGTCATGTGCAGTGTAAATATTGATATTATAAAATGGAAATTGTAAAGTAAAGTCGTTTCAAATCGTGAAGGTGAATAGTCCTTATGATTTGGACCCTATCCACATCATGTATTTGAAAAGAGGCAGCAGGACATGCTCCAATAAGCTCAGTTTGCAGTCGCCTAAGAAAGAAAGTATCAAAAAAATAACAAGATGAGAGCACGAGGGTGTAACTAAATTCAACTGTATACTCCCCACCGAGAAGCCGTTATCTCGCCCAACTCCTTTACAGGCCCTTCAGTTGAAAAAGACTTTGGGTTACCATATGAATTACTGCAGCGCATACTTCTGTTCCCATCATGCATTTCAAAAGCACCACTGAGACTGAAGTTTTAAATTGTATGTATTGCAAGAGATGTGCGTCAACCCCATTGAGGTTGACGACGTGACTGCATTTGATTTGCAAATACTCCTGCCTCTATCTGCTGTTTTCAACCTGAAAACTTATATTTTGAGTTCGACTAATTTTGTTAGAGAACTTTTGTTGCTGCTTTTGCAGCGCTTTGTTTTTATAGTAGCAGTTGAGAGGAAGCATCTGTACTGTATATGTTCAATTGAAAGCTCTTAATCCCACACTGTTTGCGCCGGGACTCAGGAAATGAAACCGGCCATTACAATAAAGCCGCCGCCTCCCCCTCCTTTCCCGCCTTCTCTCCCCCCCTCTCTTTCTTTATCTCAGGTAAGGTGAGGCCAGAGGCAGAATTCTAAGTTTTTACTCCTGCCCCCTCACTTCTGCTTGTTTCTTCGTGTCACATTTCCTTTTAAAGAACCCCCTTTAGGCTTAACCTGAAGGATTATTGCAGTCGTATTGAGATGTTTATTTTCCATTGCACAATGCAGAAGTGCTCTGATCATCAGTGGTTTCAGCCACATTGGTTTTTGGTTGCATTTCTCACCAGTGATGTTTGCGCACCGGTGCTCAATCAGTTAAATGGAACCAGATCTAAAAGCAACTATCTGCGCGGATTAATCAGTCAACCTCTTGTTTGATGCTTTGAAAGAAGTCCGATCAAGTTGTGCTACTATTGTAAAATTCCAGAAATGTTATGAAGCGCCCAGAGGAGAACAAGCACAGGTTTTCAGAGCTGCTTCAAACAAGCAGACACGGGTGCTATGTTGAGCAGCAGAAGAATGCAGGTCAAAGTACGTTTTATTAAATCTTGATGTGATGTCATATACGTGACATTGTGGTTAGTCACATCGTGGGTCTCATTTGGTCTCCCTTAGCTGGATGCTTTGACAGTAGGTCTTCAGCAACAAGAATTACCTCAAAGTTCATACCTCACAACATGCAGACGTCCTGTGCATTGAGTTGTTTATTTTAGTCTATAGCTGTCTCTTTAGATTCTGTCACCAGATTTTGACATCATTTATGGAAACTAGATATTATACAAAGACTTCAAAAAACAGTTATGACAGAAGTCTTGTAGAAGCACAGTAGGGTATTTCTTTATTGCATGTTGGTGCAGTGAAAATGGAGATTGTGTGCATTGAGGTTTGCAATGCTCGCCTGGCCTTAATTTATGGCCCTTGTGATCTGTGAGATTGCATTTTATCAGATTTATACCTGTTTGTTATCAAGTGGACAATTTTAATGTTTTGCCATTTCCACATTATAAGTCTATTAATCCGTTAAAAAGCAGTTTGTCACTAGCAGGAGTACTTTTGTACTGTATATCAGCGTGAGCATCAATTGATGCCAGTAAGCCGTTAAGGTTTAAAACCATGTTTTAGTTTCCTGCCCAAACCCCTTTTAAAGTCAACATGGAAAGTCAACATATTTACTTTCTTATCTACACATTCCTGGTCTTATTGTGAATGATTTGGTGCATGCCATTCCAAAGAAAAGGTCTGTTTGCATTTTATAATCTTGTATAACTAACTTGCTCTCCCTCTGAAACAACTTCATATATCTGATGATGTCATAGATGGGTGAGCTGTTGAATATATTGATCAGATTATGTGCAGGAGCAGAATCTGATTAATCCTAAATCTGAGCTAATTGTGATTAATCCTAAATCTAAGATGAATATGATAAACCTTGAATCAGAGCAGAATCTGATTAATCGTTATCTGAGCAAATTCTGATCAATCCTAAATCTGATTCCATCATATTCCAAAAGTAAAGCAGGTTGCAATTTGCGCTGAATTTAAAAACAAACATCTTCCAGTTCTAAAGTCAGTTGTTTAATGACCCCCACTATAACTTGACACGGGATAACACGTGCTGATAGTAAAAAAGGCTGGTGGTTTGATTGTGTTTCTTTGGACCGCACTTCGGTCTCTTTCCCATAATCCTTTGACATCATAACTTTGAAGTTGGCTTTAGAAAAGGAGAATAAACTTATCTTTAGTTTTTCTTTCTTTTGTGGGAACTTTGATGTTGTCTGCTTTGAGCTGGCAAGCCTGCACAAGTCATAGCGAACCACAACCGCACCTGTCCCAGATGTCTGTGCTCTCTGTCAACATGAGAGCCGTACCTGGTGGCTTTCCAGCATGGTTTAACTTTGAGATCAATCTCATCAGAGTTTAATTAGGGTATTGTGGCTTCCACTTCCTGAGTATGCGGGTCAGTTAAAGTTATATGTTGTGGATGTGAATGTGTATGACTTTCATCTAAAGGCGGTCTTTTCCTTGCCAGCAGCTAATAGGATCATGTCCTCTCTAATATACAAGAGAAAAAAAATACTGCTCTGGTAGTTCATCAACAAATACCATTATTCCAAGTAATGGTTTAAAATGTCACTTTTATTAAGTTCCTTCATAGTCTGCACCATATAAATTGCATTTAAGCTCTTTTCTAGGTAGTTTTCTGCAGATGTAGGCCCCTACGCTGTAGGGATCATGAAGCAGGAGATGGTTAAGGGCCCTCGTGACCTTTTTTACAGACCTGGCCAGTCCCTGAACTACACAGGAATGTGAAACAGATCTGCTCTTTTGTATCACAGCATCACAGTGGAGGAAACTGGCTCGTTAGTAGTGACATACTATCATGTCAGAGAGTTTTAAACCAAACATAATTCATGAGAGTTAATTACTCGGATAGAAAAGGCCTTGAGCTTGTACTCCCTAAGTTCCGCTGTCTATTTTTTGTTTCGCTTCCTGCAGAGGGGAGTTAACCATTGCATGGCACACACCCACCAGCCATGCTTTCTGAAATCAATATTTGCTCTGCTTTTGTTTACACAGCCAAAGGTGGTCTGTATACGGGGCCAAATTGTTATGTGCCCTCTAACAACGTGGG